>CAUYUJ010017367.1:0-80000 GCA_963575745.1 Prorocentrum cordatum | reverse complement strand
CCTCCCCTCCTCCTCCTCCTCCTCCTCCTCCTCCTCCTCCTCCCCCTCCTCCTCCTCCTCCCTCCACCTCCTCCTCCTCCCCTCATCCCCCTTTTCCTCCTCGTCCTCCTCCTCCTCCTTCTCCTCCATCTCCTTCTCCTTATAGGGAACTCCTCCATGTCGAACCCCGAGGCCAGTCTTTACGGCGGGCCGGGCCTTTCGCCTGGGACTTCCCCACCATGTATGCTTCCGTTACCCTCCTCCCGCTCCTCCTCCCTCTTCTTCGTCTACCTTTTCCTCCTCCTCCTCCTCCTCCTCCTCCTCCTCCTCCTCCTCCCCCTCCCCCTCCTCCTCCTCCTCCTCCCCTCCCCCCTCCCCTCCTCCTCCTCCTCCTCCTCCTCCTCCTCCTCCTCCTCCTCCTCCTACTACTACTACTACTACTACTACTCCTCCCTCTCTTCCTGCTCTCCCTCCTCCTCCTCCTTCTCCTCTTCCTCCTCCTTCTCCCCCTCCCCCCCTTTTCCTCCTCGTTCTCTTTCTTCTTCTCCTCAATTTTTCCTTATAGAGAACTCCTCCATGTCGAACCACGAGGCCAGTCTTTGGGGCGGGCCAGGCCTTTTGCCTGAGACTTCCCCGCCATTTATGATTCTGAAGCTTAAAATCTGACAACAGCTTCACATAGTGATGGCGGGTCGTTTTCAAAATGTGACTCTCGCCTTGGCGCCGCACACATTCGCTTATACAAATTGCAAGAGTTTCGCGGATTGAGGGCGGGTCTTTTTCAAAATGTGGCTCTCGCCTTAGCGCCGCGCAGATTCGTTTTCAGCATGTGCAAGAGTTTCACGGATTGAGGGCGGATGGTTTTCAAAATGTGGTTCTCGCCTTGGCGCGGTGCTTATTCTGTTCAAATAAAACTCAAGAGTTTCACATATTGAGGGCGGGTTATTTTCAAAATGAGGCTCTCGCCTCAGCGCCGCGCACATTTGTTCAAACACATTGCAAGAGTTTCACGGATTGAGGGCGGTTCCTTTTTAAACTGTGGCTCTCGCGTCAGTGGCGCGCACATTCGTGTATAAAGTTCGCACGAGTTTCATGGATTTTCATGGTCAGCGTATAAGAAATGATGTGTTGGAAGGATTTAGGATTATCCGCGCGCAATAGTTATGTTGATTCGCTGTGTTCAAGTCCCCAAAGTGGCGTGTTGGCAATATTCTGGATCGTCAAGACGCAGCAGTCAGGTTTGATACGTGGCGTTGAAATCCCGAGAACAATGTTTCGGCAAGCTTCAGGATCTTACAACTGTTGTCTTCAACGAGGCGGTTCCCTCAATGGAAATGAACCGTTGTAGGGGCCTATGCAGAGGGAGCTTGGAGGCAGGGTTAATTCCAACATCGTTGATGACCCTTGGGTTTCCACTCGTCCTCCTCCTCCTCCTCCTCCTCCTCATATGAATACTACTATCCTTCTTTCCTCGACTCCGTCCGAAAGACACAAGGCCATCTCGGCGTGGGTTTTTCTACACAGGGATTCCATGCTTGAATTTCGCCCACAAAAAAAGTTGTTTGCGGTTCTTCAGACGGGTGCTCCCGCCGCAGCGCGGGCCTCATGATCGGATCGGCTTTTTGCCCTCGTCGGTCAGAGTGGCGCTCTCGCTCTAGTGCGGGCAATTTTCCTGGATCCGAGTCTGCCCCCTCCTCCACACTCCCCTGGTCCTGCTTCTCCCGCTCCTGCCTCTCCAGTTTCTGTGGCTGCTGGTCTCCTCGTGATCTGTTGTTCCTCTCGCTCATGCTCCTGCTCACCCGGCACCTCCCCCTCCTCCTGTTTTGGTTCTGCGACCCGCAACGAGAAGTCCAGAGGGCGTGTCAATCAGGCAAATTGGGGCACAGAGCCAGATAATTCGTGCACATGCAGATCAAATTGGGGAAAACGAGCAGAAGACGAGGAGGAGGGAGACCCTCCTCCTGTGCACGCAGCTCCACGTTTTCGGACTGCGCATAGCGTCACACGATGTTGTCGTCGGGCTGGAGTCGCAGGTCGGCCATGACACGCGTCCGCGGGCAGAGGATAATCAGCGCCATTGGGAAAGGGATGGGAGGGGAGGGAGAGGATGGGAGGGAGGGAGAGGATGGGAAAGGGATGGGAGGGAGGGAGAGGGATGGGAGGGAAGGGAGGGAGGGAGAGGGATGGGAGGGAAGGAAGGGAGGGAGGATGGGAAAGGGATGGGAGGGAGGGAGAGGGATGGGAGAGGATAATCAGCGCAGTTGGGAAAGGGATGGGAGGGGGGGAGAGGATGTCGGATGACGCGCGAGCGCACCCAGCCTGCCTCCCTGCCTCTGTCCCTCCCTCACTCCCTCTCCCTCTTCTCTCCCTCACTTGCAGGTGGCTCCCATATCCATATCTCTCGGGCTTTTCCTTTTTGTTTGTTTCCTTTCTCTTTCTCTCTCTCTCTCTACACTGTTTTCTCTTTCTACGCATGCATATGTACGTGCGACACACATAATCATATACATCGATATACACGCATACGCATACACACGTATTTACACATGTAGTTATCTGAGTATTCTGGAGAGGGGGGCGGGGGGGCGACCGCGGTTGCGGGTTGGCATGGGGGCCATTGGCGGCCCGTGGGGGCACAGAGAGCTCCCGGACAGTTGAACACGCCCCCCCAAACTGGCCCAAGACCGTCCAACATTGCGTCTGGGGCGCTCCGGTGCCACTCGAGACGCCCCCAGACGGCCTGCAGACGCGCCAAGAGGCCCCCAAGAAGCCCTCAAGAGGCCTCCAAGGAGCCCCCCAGGGGCCCCAGGAGGCAGGACTCAGTTCATTCCTTGCGTGCAGCAGTTTTTTCTGCAGATTCGCTTTTCCAGTGAGGCTCCAAGACCGCTTACGAGGCCCCAAACTCGGCCCCAGAGGGTCCCAAGATGGTCAAAGTGGGCCCCAAGAGGGCTAAGAGGGTGCCCAAACGGATCGTGGGGCATTATCTTGGGACCCGAAGACGTCGGAAGAAGGCTCCTAGATGCGCCTCGAGAAGGCCCCGGGAGGCCCAAAGACGGCCGAAGAGGCATCCAAGAGGGCCCCAGGACAGCCCAGGAGAGCCCCAAGACGTTCCAAGAGGCGCCCACGACGGCCCAAGAGGGCCCCAAGAAGAGTCCAAGAGGGGGAAATCCAGCTGACGTTTGGAGCCGAGTGGGCCCCCGAGGCCGCAGCAGCCAACCGAGAGGCCCCGAGGACCCCCAAGCAGGGTCCAAGAGGCCCCACACGCGGCCTCCATGAGAGCCCAAGAGGGCCCCCTCGAGGCTTCCAAGTCAGCTCCTACGGGCCTCCAGACGTCACCATGAAAACCCACTCACGCCCAGAGCCCCTGTATGCAAGGGCTCCCTCGAGGGCGCGAAGTTATTCGCGCTTCGCGGTCCTCGTTCCTTCTCCCCCCTCCTCCTCGTCCTCCTATTCTCCCTTTGGGAGGGCGGCGCGAGAGCGCGAAGTTATTCGCGCTTCGCGCTTCGCGCAGCGCGAAGCGCGAAGTTGGGAGCCCTTGTGTATGACGGCCCACAACAGTTCCATGACAAACGAAAAGGACTTCGACCATGATGGCGATGCCGATGACGATGATGATCATTCTGTGTGCGTGGTGGTGATGATGATGATGATGATGATGATGATGATGATGCTGATGCTGATGCTGATGCTGATGCTGATGCTGATGCTGATGATACTGATTATGATACTGATGATGATGCTGGTGATGTTGATGATGATGGTGGTGATGGTGATGGTGATGATGATGATGATGATGATGATGACTGTAATGATGATGCTGATGATGATGATGATGATGATGATTGTGGTGGTGATGGTGGTAATGATGGTGATAATGATATTACTGATACTGCTGGTGATGATGCTGATGATGGTGGACATGCCCGCCAGCCCAACTTTCACATGCTCCGGAGACGTCTCTTCGGAACACGTGAATTTACGATGGCATGACGATGGCGATTACGATGACGATAGCGAGTTCAATGATATCATGATGACGACGATCATGAGTCTGATGAACATCACGATGACTAGAATATGATGATGAAAATCTTGGTGATGCTGATCATGCCCATGATGTCCACGCCATTTGTTCGAAGCACGCACCATCACGATGCTGATATCGATGGCGATGGTGATGACGATATCGATGATGACGGTTATATTCGAAAGAGCGTGTTCTACCGCTGCTGGCGGAAAACCGGGGGGTGTCACTGCCGGTTCGAACCCCTCCCCCCCCCCTCCGGAAAACCGGGGGGGTCACTACCGGTTCGAACCCCTCCCCCCCCCCAGTTCATCATGAAAAGGGGGGGGGTCACTACCGGTTCGAACCCCCCCCCCCCCTCGAACTCGAAAACCGGGGGGGGTCACTACCGGTTCGAACCCCCCCCCTCGAAAACCGAGGGGGGGTGCGGACAGTGGTGGGGACGGTGGTGGTGGGGACAGTGGTGAGGGGACAGCGGGACAGTGGTGGGGACAGTGGTGGGGACAGTGGTGGGGACAATGGTGAGGACAATGGTGGGAACAGTGGGGACAGTGGGACAGTGGTGGGGACGGGGGACAGTGGGAATGTGGTGGAAACAGTAGGACAGTGGAGGGTACAGTGGTGGTGGGGACAGTGGTGAAGGCGGTGGCGAGGACGGCGGTGGGACAATGGGACAGAGGTACAGTGGGGACAGTGGTGGGGACAGTGGGGACAGTGGTGGGAACAGTGGGACAGCTCAGTGGGACAGCGGAGGAGTCAGTGGGACAGTGGGGACAGTGGGGATAGTCGGGCAGTGGTTGGGGCCGTGGAGAAAGTTGGGAGAGTGGAACCGTGGTGGGAACAGTGGTGGGGACAGTGGGGACAGTGCGACAGTGGTGGTGGCACTGGTGGGGACAGTAGGGGCGGTGGTGGAACCAGTGGGGACAGTGGTGGTGAGGACAGTGGTGCTGGGAACAACAGTGGGGGATGTGGTGAGGACGGTGGTAGGGACCGGGAGTCGTTTGCTGGCGGTGAGAGGGGGGGGGGGGGGGAGGGGTTCGAACCGGTAGTGACTCCTCTGGTTTTCGAGGGGGGGGGGGGGGAGTTAGGGGGGGTTAAGGGAAGGGGGGGGGGGGGGGGTTTAGGGTCCGGGGGAGGGGGGGGGGGGTCCCAGCAGGGGGGGGGGGATTTTCGGAGGGGGGGGGGGGAACCCCGGGTTCCGGAGGAAAAAGGCGGCAATTTTCCACAGCAAAGCGGCGGTGGATCACGCTCTCTCTTATATTCATGATGGTGGTGACGATGGTGATGGGCATGCTGATGCTGATGCTGCTGCTGATGATGATGATGATGATGCTGATGATGATGATGATGCTGCTGCTGCTGATGATGATGATGATGATGATGATGATGATGATGATGGAGATGTCTGCCAGTCTCCATTTCACGGGCTTCGAAAAGCCCATTCCGGAGCACGTAACCATGAGATAACGATGGCGATGACGACGATGATGAGGATGATGATTACGACGGTGATCATGAACGTGATGAACATGAATATTATTACAAGATGATGATGATGATGATGATGATGATGATGATGATGATGATGATGATGATGATGATGTTGATGATGATGATGATGATGATGATGATGATGATGATGATGATGATGATGTCCTCGGTGATGCTAATGATGTACAGGAGGACCCTGATAGTGACGATGAGGATGAAGATGCTGGTGACGCTTCTCGCCTGGATATGCTTCGAGATGCTGGATAGACTGCGCCCCATGAGAGGTAAGGTCCAGGGGTCCAGGGGACCAGGATCCAGCCGAGGATGAGGAGGAGAAGGAGGAGCAGGAGGAACAAAAACAGGGACGACGACGAGGACGTCCACTACGACGAGGACGAGCCCCAATGAGGTTCGCAACCATCATGTTCCGTGCGTCGCAAAATGTTGGGACCTCAACTAGAACCTAATCGCGCGCGAAGCGTGCGCGCGTGGTTCTAGTATATACATATGTGCATGCATGCATGCATGCATGCATGTATGTATGTATGTGTGTACGTACTTACGTACGTACGTACGTACGTAATGCATGCATGCATGCATGCATGTATGTATGTATGTATGTATGTATGTATGTATGCATGTATGCATGCATGTATGTATGTATGTAGGTAGGTAGGTATGTATGTATGTATGTATGTATGCATGCATGCATGCATGTATGTATGCATACATGCATGCATGCATGCATGCATGCATGCATGCATGTATGTATGCATGCATGTATGTATGTATGTATGTATGTATGTATGTAGGTAGGTCTCTTCTATCTCTTCGCCCCCTTCCCTCGATTCCTCCTCGCTTCCTCCTCTCACTTCCTGTTTTTCTCGTGTCGGCCTGGCTTCGAGCTGGGTTGGACGATTTGGGGGGAGGAACAGGGAGGGGGCGAGGAGAAGCACGAGGATGAAACGGATGGTTCGAGGAGGAGGAGGAGGAGGAGAAGACAACGACGAGGAGGAGGAGGAGGAGGAGGAGGAGGACGAGGACGAGGAGGAGGAGGAGGAGGAGGAGGAGGAGAAGACAACGACGATGAGCAGCAGGAGGGAGGAGAGGAGGAATGATGAGGGGGGAGGGCAGGAAATGACGAGCAGGATGGCTGGAAGAGGAGGAGGAGGAGGAGGAGACATTGAGGAGAAGGCTGGAGGAGGAACAGCCAGGAACGAATACGACTCGCTAGACCACTTCCGAGAAGTCCGCGCAGATCTCGTATTGCGAAGGCCTTACGGCCGGTGCCGCCGATCCTGACGACGACGAAGATGAACACGAGCGGGGGAGGGTTAGGAGGCGGAGGAGGCGGAGGAGTGGGGAGGGAAGAGGAAGGGCGGAGGAGGCGGATGAGGGAGGGGGAGGGGGGAAAGATGAGGAGGAGCAGGAGGAGGAGGAGGCAGAGGAGGAGGGGGAGCACGGGGAGGAGGAGGAGGAGGACCAGTGTAAACCCAAGAGTCATCAACGATGTTTGAGTACACCCTCCCTCTTAGCTCCCTCCTCATAGGCCCCTACAACGCTTCTTTTCCATTGAAGGAATTGCCTCGTTGGAAGATGCCCGTTTCAAGACCCTGAAGCATGCCAAAACATTGTTCTTGGGATTCCAATGCCCGGATCAACCTGACTGTTGCGTCTTGACGATCCTGAATCGTGCCAGAACGCAAACACAGAAAACCAACGTAACTGTTGCACCAGCATAATCCTGAATGCTTCCAGAACGCCATTTCTGGTACGTTGATGATGGGAACCCGCGAAACTTCTGAGAATGTGGCGGGAGCCACATTTTGAAAGGGAACCGCCCTCAACCTGTGAAATTCTTCCAACATCGTATTACGAATGTGCGCTGTGCCAAGGCGAGAGGCACATTTTCAAAACCACCCGCCCTCAACCCGTGAAGCTTTTGCATATGTTTAAAACGAATGTGCGCCGCGCTAGTGCGAGAGCCACATGTTGACAACCTCCCGCCCTCAATCCGTGAAGCTCTTGCAATTTCAGAAAACGGATCTGCGCGGCGCTAAGGCGAGAGCCACATTTTGAAAACGACCCGCCCTCAATATGTGAAGCTCTTGCAGTTTGAAATGAATGTACACCGCGCTAAGGCGAGAGCCACATTTTGAAAACCACCCGCCCTCAATATGTGAAGCTCTTGCAGTTTGAAATGAATGTACACCGCGCTAAGGCGAGAGCCACATTTTGAAAACCACCCGCCCTCAATCGGTGAAGCTCTTGCAAATGTTTAAAGCGAATGTGCGCCGCGCTAAGGCGAGAGCCACATTTTGAAAACGGCCGTCCTCCATCTGTGAAGCTGTTGCCACCTTTGAAGCTTCAGAGCCGCCATACATGGTGAGGAAGTCTCAGGCGAAACGCACGGCCCGCCCTAACAACTGTCCTCGGGGTGCGACAGGGAGAATTTTTTTGAAGGACAAGGAACGGAGGAGGAGGAGGAGGAGGAGGAGGAGGAGGATGGGTAGGAGGCGTTGTGGCATTCTGGGGTCTTTTGGAAACAGCTTTTCATGGTTTCGGGGGCGCTCGAGGGGGACACGTATCTGGGCGGCTTCCCCGCTGGGATTCTCCCCCTGACCCGCGCCCCTGGGACCTCCCTCCCCCGGGAGGGATTGAATGAAGCCTCGGTCCTCGACGGAAATGGGAGGGAGAGGGCGGGGGGACACCTTTTCGGAAATCAATGAATATAGCCTCTTCGGGCCTTCTTGAGAGCCCATTGGGGCTCTTTTGAGCCGTCTGGGGGCCCCCTTTGGCAGTCCTTAGGCGTTCTTGGGCTGTCTTGTGGGGCTTCGGCCGTCTAGGGGCGCTCTTGCGGATCCGTCGTGGCGACCCCCCCTCGTCCAGCGCATCTACAGAGGGCCCATTTGTGAAAGCCGCGAACGGGGGATAGTATTCTGACCCCGGACCCCTCCCCGTAACCCCCCCCGGGACCCCTCCCCCAGGACCCCCCTTGGGACCCTGCGGGGAAGGGATCAAAGGGAAGGGGGTTCCCTTCGACTCAATGACAACGTTGTTTATTATGCTTTGGCTGGGTTGCTTCATTTCGCTTTGGCTGGCGCGTTTGAGGACGAGGGCCCAGGGAAAGAGGGGGAGCGGCGACGGACCCAGGAAGACGACGAACAACCCATTCCACACGCCGACAGGGTCGGCGGATTTGTTAGGTGATCTGTCCTTGCTTGTTCCCCTAAGCCATGGCGACTAGGGGCCCCATCGATGGCCAACTACCGTTGTCTCAGCTCGTCTTCGTCTGAGGGTGGGGCTGGATGGAGGGGGCAATCTATGTTTCTGCCCCGCGGTTTTTGCCGTCGCGAGCGCACGTAGATGGCAAAACGCGTGCTCCGCATCACTGCCCAGCTCACGTCCAGCAGTGCCAGCTGCTGGGCTGCCTCATGATTGCGCCGAGGCCGGCATGTGTGAGTTTTCGCCGGATGGCAAGGCCGCAATATCTCGGACACGAGCGGTGTTGGAGGACGGGTGTGTGAGGGGAGGGTGACCCTCGCAATTCTGTCTGTAGCGTCGACTAGCGTCGATTAGCTTCTGGGAAGATTAGCGTGGATTTAGCTTCAATTGGCGTCGATTCGCAAGAGCCGACAAGACGGTATGGGAGGCCCCCCTGAGTTGCTACCAAAGTGGAGGGGTGGCGGTGGGCGGTGGGAGGACGAAGGAGGGCGAGGAGGAGGAGCCTGCGCCGCGCCACAGGTACAACGCTCGACTTGGGCCCAAGTGTTCGTACAAGTCGCACCAGGACTGGTCCCGCCAGCCTGCGGTTTGGAAGGTCGGCGTGTCTGTGGTGGGCCTCCCTTTCTCCGTGCCTTCCCTCCACTCATCTCCAAGAACAAGCGCCATCAACAGAAGCTTGCGGCACACCGAGCGGATTTCTTGGATCCACGCTGAGCCTCCCCTGGCGGCGCCTCTGGCGCCGCCCCCTGGCGCGCTCTGCGCGCCAGGGAGGGGGGTCCGGCGCAGATCTAAGAAATCCGCGCGGAGCGCCAACAGTTTTGGTCTATGCCGTTGTTTCTTCTTCTATCATCGTCCCGCTCTTTTTTCCCCGCCATCTTCGTCATCGTTCCCAGGCTCTTTGACTCCATGATTCCAGGCGTCCTCCGCACTCTGATGTAGTGCTGCGGTGCGGTCGTAGTCGTCTCGATCCTGTCGTAGGCTGCAGGAGCCCCATACTCTGTGCAGGTCGTCGTCGATGCTGCCGCAGCCGCAGCCGCAGTGGTTGTCTGTGTTGCCAAACGTCCGATGATTGCGGTCTGGCGTCCGCGTAGCTGCACACGTGATTGCTTGAAGCGTGCCAGCCTCGCGGTATCTTCCCTGTTTCTTCATCTTGTCCAGTTTCCTTATTGAGGTCGTATGTGTCGATGCCCAACTCAGCGCCTTTGCCAAGCTAGTGGGAAGATGCTCTGGTCCAGTGCTGGAGTATGTGCGATTGCATTATCGCATGGATAACGTCGGCGGGGTCACCTTGGCAATCGTCGTTAGTCATGCGCCATTTGTTACCGTTGCCGCCGGTCCACTCTGTAGGCGATGTAGCATTCCATCCAATCTCCCATAGAGTGAGTATGACGGTGCCAATGAGCCCACGCCTTTGCCTTCAACGGTAGATGGGCGGTACGTTGGCCAGGCCTTGGTAGATGATGGGCCATGCGTGGTGTGCCCCTTCGAGGAGGAGGGAGGGAGGAGGGAGGGTGGTGGAGGAGGAGGAGGATGGAGTCTGGAGTCTCGAGGATGGAGGATGGAGGAAGAGGAGGAGGTGGAGGAGGAGGAGGAGGAGGAAAAGGAGGAGGAGGAGGACGAATAAGTGGACGAGTACGAGGGCGAGGAGGAGGACCTCTCGCCCTCTTCGTCATCCTGCCGCCTTCTCCTTCCGGACCCTCGCCGTGGCGGCCGCGGCGCAGAGCTCGCCGGCGCTCGCGCGCGCGCGGAGGACTGCTGCCACGCCATCTCCCGCTCGCGCAAGGCGTACGCCCGCGCCGAGGCGCTCATCGACGGCAACTGGCGCCTTCCTCGTCGCTGCTCGTCGCCGCTCGTCGCTCGGCTCGCGTCGCCGTCGTCGCTGTCGTCGCTGATCGTCGTCGTCGTCGCCGCTGTCGCCCCCGATCGTCGTCGTCGTCGTCGGCATCTCCGCTCGCCGCTCGCCGCTCGTCGCTGTCGCCGCTCGCCGCCGCCGCCGTCGTCGTTGCCGTCGTCACCTCGTATAGGCGCCTCCGCTGTCCCGTGCCGTCCGTCGCCCGTCCTCGTCGTCGGGCGCCGTCGTTGTCGCCCTCCTCCTCCTCCTCCTCCTCCTCCTCCTCCTCCTCCTCCCCTCCTCCTCCTCCTCCTCCTCCTCCTCCTCCTCATCCATCTCCATCTCCATATCCTTCTCCTCCTCATCCTCCTCCCCCTCCTCCCCGGGGCGGCAGACGGGAAGGGAGGGGAAATGCGGCATGGCGAGCTGCGTATGGAGGGCAGGCGCATCCGACAGCTTCCGAGCGCCTCTGAGTCCTCGTTCTCCTCTCTCTCTCTTCCCATCCCCTCCTCCTGCCCTTCCTCGTCCCCTCCTCCCCTTCCTCCCCTCGGCCCCGTCTCAGAGGCCTCCGGGGAGGCACCAGGGCCTCGGAGAAGAAGCAGGGCGCCGCCCTCAGAAGAAAAAACGCCTCCTCGCCCTGCCCCTCGTGCGCGCCGCGCGGTGATGGGCCAGTCGCTCTCCCGCCGACTGTCAGGGACAGCTTGAGGGGGCGATGAGCCCAGGTGGGGACGCATCGATCTCCAACCGCTTATCTATGATCTGCAGATGCTGGACCCGTGGCCCTTCCCGTCCAGGAACGCTCGTTTTCGGCATCGGGGGCCTGTCGCCGACATGTCGGCGACGCCTCGCCGATTCGTCGGCCGATGTCTTCCCCGTGAGCTTGCCCCCTTCGCCGCTGCCGCTCGTCTGGGCCCCAGGGCCGCCCTGCGCAGGGCCGCAGCGCGGGGCTGCCTTCCGCTCCCGGCCCCGATCGAGCGGGGGCCGCGCGGTCGTTTCTCGCTCCGAGGCAGCGCCCTGGAGCTCGCTCCCTCGGGCCTCCGGGAGGCCTCTCGTCGCTGCGCGACGGGACTCCCAGGCCTCCCTTCCTGTGGTCTGACGCCTCGGCAGGCATCCGCCGACTCCTCGAGCGCAGCGCGCGGCCGCCCCTCGGACTCGGGGAGGGCGCGGCCGGCACCCGAAGAGCAGCCGGGGCCACGCCGTCGGTCGCGCTGCTCGTGCCCGTGAGCTCGTGAGCTCGGCCCGCCCGCGAGGAGGGGGAGGAGGAGGAGGGGGAGGAGGAGGAGGAGGAGGGCAGAAGCCAAGGTACCTGCGCTACTGCGCAGCTGGGCCGCTGGACGTGGAGCCGCTCGTCGCGCTGGCCGTGCGATGGTGGCGCGGCGGGGCGTTGCTGTCGGGGGCGTAACGCCAGGGGAGGACCAGCTCCGGGGGGGCGGGAGGCTCAGAGGTTCGAGGGTTTCGCACGTCTTCGTTGGTTCTCGTGTGCCTGGCAGCATGGGGATGCCGTCTAGCTTCGAAAGTTCCCCAGGAGGCCCCAAGAGTCCACCAAAGAGCTTGAAGAGGCCCCCAAAAGCCCCGAATACGTAGGCCCAAAAGTGGCCACAAGAGGCCCCCAAACAGTCTCCCAAGAGCCCCCTTCACGCCGTTTAGGCCCCCCCGGATTCCTGTGCACTACATGTTTAGGAGGCCCCACTTGAAACAACAATGAAATCCAGTGATTCTCTTTGTGCTCAAGTTCATCCCGAGCCCCATCAAGACTTCGGAGTCACGTTGCACAGATTTTTCGGGAATGCTGTTGAACTCTCTGACGCTGCCTTGGCACTCTCCTGGGTCGTCTTCGTTTCCTCTCGGCTGCCCCTGAAACCGTTGTAAACATCGAGATCCCATGAGTTCACCTGTCCAGCCTAATTAGCTAGAACGTCAGCGCGCTCGCCAAGAAAGAGACAAAAGGGGACCTCCCAAAGCATTACGAGCGCTTTGCTCCAAGGTGGCCCCAAGGTTCTCCCAGAGGTTCTCGAGGCGCATCCCAGATGCCTGCGGAGACTCCCGGGAGGCTCCCAGGAGGCACCAAGAGCCCCCCAAGTGGCCCCGAAAGACTCCCAAAACGCCGCTAGAAGGTCCTCAGAGACTTCTGACCGACGGCCCAGGCAGGGTCATCTGATGAAAAGGAATTCTAAGAATTCTTGTTTGTCAAACTAACCCCCTGCTTATTTTTGCACAACAGACCATAGTTAAGGCCCCCGTCACCACCGAAGAAAGATCCCAGGAAGCGTTCGAGGGCCCCACATCTTCGAACACCTACAGGAAATTGATGATGTTGTGGTTTCCGCATGTTCCATTTCTACGTTTCCGAGGCTTGCGCAGGGACTCCATGAAAGTCGCTACGCTAGATGCACAAGGCACTTCAACAATTGAGATTCCATGCGTTAGCCTGTCGGGCCTAGCTAGAACTTGAGCGCGCGCGAAGCACGCGATGTAGATGTACAGATGTACATCACATGTACATCTATACATAGATGTACAGATGTATAGATGCACATCGTATGTGCATCTATGTGTATATGCACATGTAAATATATGTCTATCTACATATATGTATATATATATCTATGTACAGGAGTAGGCCCGGGGGGGCGGGCGGGCCGCTGCCTGTACCCCCCATGGGCGCCCCCCGAAACAGCCCAGGCTCTCCCCGAAACAGGCCACGACAAGCTAAGGGGGTCCCAAGAGGGCCCAAAACGGTTCCAAGAGGTTCCGAAGACGCCCAAGATGCCCTCAGGACGGCCGACGAGGACTCCAACGCGCTGCAGGACGGACTCAAGGGGCTCCCCAAGAGGGCCCTGGGAGGCATCATTCACTTATTTTCCGAAGGTTGTTGAAACATTTTGGCGTTCTCGCTTTTCCCGCTTCCCAGCGCTCCCTCACGGCCTCGGAGGCCCTTCAGATCGCTCCAAGACGGCCCACGAGGCCCTGGAGAAGGCCCCAAGACGGCCCAGGAGGCTCCCCAGACAACCCGAGTGTGCCCCAAGAGCGCCCCAAGAGGGGACCCAGAGGGGGGCCGCGAACCGATATTTCGAGGTCTCTGGCCCTAGAGGCCCCCAGTAGGCCCCCAGAGGCCACCAAGGGCTCCCACGACGCCACGTGGGGCCCCTAACAGGCCCCCAGGAAGCCCCAAGAGGCCCCCAAGGGGCCCCCAGGGAGCGCCCAAGAGGCCCCCCAACACACCCCAACAAATCATGTCCCCAGAAAGCCTTCCGGGGACATGGTTCATCATGGGCCCGAGAGTCTCCGGAGTCTCCGAAGTACCATCGCGCTGCCAGAAAGTTGTCCGGGAAGTTGATTGGGAACATGACTGATCGCCTTCTCGCGGCCTTCCGCGGATCGTTTCGCACAAAGTTGCCTTAAGTGCCCTCTTGAATCGACGACGATGACGACGACGAAGATGACGAAACGACGAAGACGACGACGACGATGACGACGACGACGACGGCACCCCCCGACAGGCTCCCCAAGCGCCCCCAAAACCCATGTTCCCAGAAGGTCTTCTGGGAACCTGATTCATCAGGCTTCCTCCCCCCTGCGCAACCATCTACATGCGAGGACTTCTCACTACCCAGAATGGGTTCAGCGTTCTGGGCACTTGTTCACTTCCCGTTCAAACCATCTGTGGTCCACTACTTCAGTGGAGCAGTGAACTCGTCAAGGCCTGGGGCCTGCTAGAACCTGAGCGCGCGCGAAGCGCGCGCGATGGTTCCAATCTATATATATATACACATATATATACATGTGTATATATAATATGTGTAAATGTATATGTGTATTTGTGTATATGTGTATGTGTATATATATATATATAGATCGCCGATTATTCCGCCCGCCTGAAAAGTCCCCCACCGACGTTGACACTCAGGCTTGGCTCCTCGCGCGTCACCCAGACACTCCAGCGTCTAGAAGCGGTCAGACACTTGTTTTCCACGTCCTGGGACTCTGGAGGCCCATTTCGCGGCCCAGGACCATCAGAAAACAACCTGTGACGAAATTGTAACCCGGGGATGGGGCCGAGCGTTTTTCCAATGGTTGCGCTCGCGCGTTCGAAGAGGCGCTCCTCGATGGGATGACCTTCGCAGGATGGGGGGCGGGTAGCAGCGCAGAGGTCGCAGTCCGCCAGGATGCTGACCCATGGAGGCATCCAGAGGCTTCTTGAGACCCAGGATATACAGTGAACTTCCAAAAACCTTTCTCCAATCGCCGAATGGAGTCCCCGTCAGTGGATCGCTGGACAAGTGCCAGTTAATGGAGCTCCTGTCAGGGCGGTGCTGTTTTTGCCCCCGATGTGCTGTTAACCGAGGCTGCAGGCTGTGCCCTGTCCTGTTCTGTGCCCATCGGCTTTGGCATCCCCAGCGTAACTTTCGTTACCCGGTCCCCCTCCCCCCGCGGGTAACGCTAACGATCGTGCTGGGCGGGGCGGCCTGGACCCCCCCTACATGCTAGGAGGCGGCCCCCCCGCAAGTATGTCGCTGTGCTCACAGGCTTTGCGGGGTGCTCAAAGGCGCGCTTTGGTGCTGACAAGCGTGTTGTGGCGCTCGCAGGCTCCCCACCTGTTGCGGTGCCGATCTTACGGGCATGGCGTGCTTCCGGAAGGAATGTTTCCGTGCTCACATTCGTGTTGTGGCGTTTGCAGGCTATTGCGGTGCGCACGGGTCAGGCGGACTCACTATTGAGGCGAGCCCGGCAAAGAGGCGAGGAGGAGGAGGAGGAGGAGGACCAAGAGCAGGATGAGGGAGAGAGGGAAGAGGAATCGACCGTTCCCGGTCGGTGCCTTACAGTTTTTGCAGCGGCGATGGGGCGATGAGGAAGATGAGCGGGAGGGGGAGGTGCAGGAGGAGGGGGAGGTGGAGGATTAGGAAGGGGATGAGGAGGAGGAGGAGGAGGAGGAGGAGATGGATGATGAGTCTTGAGGGCCTCCGCGGTCTGTAGCGAGCCCCGCAAAGAGGCCTCTCAAGCTACTGAAGTGCTCGCTGGCACGTTTGGCGTTCTGGTGTACACAGGCGTTGTGGTGCACGGAGACAATGTGGCGTGCACAGGCGCTGCGGTACACATGGTTGCTGTGGTGTATTCAGGCGCTGTGGTGTACACAAGCGCTCTGGTGCACGCTGGCAATGTGGATTGCACGGGCGCTGTTGCGCACACGGCTGCCGCCGTTTACACAGGCATTGCGGCGTACATGGGCGACGTGGAGCTACGGTGCACGCGGCCATTGTGGTGCACGGAGGCATTGTGATGTACACAGGCGGCGTTGCGTTGCACGCAGGCATTGGGCATTTGTCGTGTACACAGGGACTGTGGTGCCCACGGGCGATTACTGCGCTGGTGGCGCGGACGCACCCTGGCGGGTGCACGTCGCGGCCGCCGTTACCGTTACCGTTACCCTCCCGCCCGAACCTTCCCCCCCGGGGTAACGACTGTTGCCTGGATAGGAGCAACAAGCGCTCACCTTCGAAGCGCCCTCGGGCCAGCTCGCCCGAGTCGGCTTCCCCCCTGCACGGGTTCCTCCCTCCTTGCCCCCCTTGCCCGCAAGCCCCCAGAGGTCTGGATTTTTACTCCTGGGACCAGCTCGCCATCCCGAGTCTTGACCCTCGGTTTGGAGGTGTGCCCACGTGGCTTCTCAGGCCCTTCACCTCGGGGTGCCCTTCGTCCAGGTCACCCCCAGGGGCGCGAAGAAAATGGCGCCTCTCGCATCGCGGCAGGGGTTGGACTGCTGTCCCCCAGCCACGCGCAGAGCGGGGTAATGGGAGGGGGAACGGCTTCTTAGAAGGAGGCTGCTTCTTAGAAGGCGCGGGCCTTATCTATAGGCGTAAGGCCAGCGCCTTCTAAGAAGCCGCCTCGTTCTGGGAAGCCTTCCCCCCTCCCCCCCTTCATCTACCAGAAGCTTTCGCCGAGGATGCGCACGGAGCGCTGCGGCGCTGCACGCCCACATCCCGTCGTTGGGACAGCCTTCGCTGCAGTGGCGTCCGTTCGCTCGCCCCTGCCTTCCCCGCTGTGGCGCGCCGCCATGCGTTGGGCGCCCCCCCACGAGGCCTCCTCCCTCCTCTCTCCTCCCTCCTCCCTCCTCCCTCCTCCCTCCTCCTCCTCTCCCTCCTCCCTCCTCCCTCCTCCCTCCTCCCTCCTCCCTCCTCTCGGGCCCTCGGCGCGGCGGGTCGCGCTCCCCGACCCGCGGGCTCCCCGCGGGCTCCCCGGCGTTCCGCGCCCTTCTGCCGTGGACGGCCCCTCCCTTCCATCGGGGCCCTCGGCGTGCGGTGGTGACCGCGCCGTGTACGGTAGGTTCGTGTCGTGTCGACTCGTCGCGACCCCGCCGCCGACGTTCAACTTTGAACGCCGACGGCTGCCCAGAATCGGTCGATGTTGAACGATCGGACGTTGCGGAGACGGCCGATCGTTCAAGGTTGAACGATCCAGCGCGGTGTCGGGAACCAACGCCGGGGTCGACACGACACGAACCTGCAGTAGCGAGTCTACGGTGACGTCGGGCGTGTCCCTCTGCAGCAGGAATGTTCAGTACATAGTCAAAAGGTGGTCCGGTATGATGTTTCGACCATGCTCGGCTATGTTTCAAGATCTTTTGAATATTTGTTGGATTTGTTTCAAGATTCGCCTGTGTGGGGACATGCCCGACCTAAGTCTACGGGCGGGTTCGGGGTCACCGCACGCTCTTGGGGCGGATGTCGAGGTCACCGGCGAGTCTGTCGCCGCTCGGTGTTGGGACCCCCGAGTCCAGGCCTCCCAGATGAGCTTCAAGCAGGTGGGGTCGAAGGATGGGTCCGCCTCGCCGAAGCGTCGGCGATGCGGCTCGGTGCAGAGCCCGATCTTCTCCATGCCGATGGCGCCGATCGCTGACGTCGCCGATGCATCACCGATGTATCGCCGGTGCATCGCCGATGCATGGGCGAAGTGGTGCAACCCTCCGACCCCATCCACCCCAAAGGAGGTCTGGACGGTTTTGTTCGGGGACCTCCCTCCAGACATGCTCGCGTCTTACAAAAAGCAGGAGGGGAGATGTTCAGCGTCCGGATTGTTCAGTGCGTGGTCCCCAGAAGTACCTGGCCACGCGCAGAAGGGGGTAGGGGGAGGGGGGAAGGCTTCTCAGAAGCACCCCTGCTTCTTAGAAGGCGCGGGCCTTCTTTGTAGATGTGAGGCCGGCGCTTTCTGAGAAGCAGCCTCCTTCTAAGAAGCCTTCCCCCCCTCCCCCTACCCCCCTGTGCGCGCCGCCAAAGTACGGTAGGTTCGCGTCGTGTCGACCGGCGGCGACCCCGCCGCCGACGTTCAACTCTGAACGCCGACGGCGGCCCAGAATCGGTCGATGTTGAACGATCGGACGTTGCGGAGACGGCCGATCGTTCAAGGTTGAACGATCCAGCGCGGTGTCGGGAACCAACGCCGGGGTCGACACGACACTCAGAGCCCCGAATCATCAGGGGTAACTCGGGTCAGGGATAACTCGGGTTCGTTTTTCGGGAATCCGAACCCGAGTTACCCCGGACCCGAGTTACCCCGGATAACTCGGGCGTCCAGAGCCCCGAATCATCAGGGGTAACTCGGGTCAGGGATAACTCGGGTTCCCTTTTCGGGAACCCAAACCCGAGTTACCCCGGACCCGAGTTACCCCGGATAACTCGGGCGCCCAAGACACGAACCTGCAGTACCCGACGCTTTCCCGAGGGCCTGCTTTTCAAAGCCCGCTTCGTGGCTGCACGGCCCTGCGGCCCCGGAGGAGGGGCCCCTGGAGCCCCACAGGAGCTCCAGGGGCTCTCCGCCGTGGGAGGAGGAGGAGGAGGAGGAGGAGGAGGAGGAGGAGGAGGAGGAGGAGGAAGAGGATGAGGAGAGGAGGAGGAGTGATCTCTCCTTTCACGGCGCGAGGGCCGTCTGGGGCGCTGCCTCTCCCTGCGAAGCCAGGGATCCAACGTATCTGAAAAAGTCAAGGCGACGGTTTTTCGCAGTTTTCAGCCTCTAGGGGCTCCCGCCGGGCCCCAGGGCCGTCAAGAAACGGCTCGGGATGAACACCCGGTCATGGGGAATAGGTCGAGATTTCTGGGGACCTCGTGTTGAACAAAAATCACGACATCGGATCTCTGCGAAGCCCCCTCCCCCGCAGGTGGACGCGCCGCGCCGACTCCGCGGCGCCCCCCAGGGGTGACGACTCGGCGGAGCCGGGTCTGCCCGAGGGCGGCTCTGACGAGAGGGCGCGCGCATGATGCTCTGAGCGGGCTTCGGCCTGAGAAAGCCGCGCGATGCTCTTCCGAGACCCCCTTGCGTGGGGAAACAACGATCGCGGCGGGAGGTTGTTGAGGAGTTTTTGTTCGGCCTTCGGGGTTCTCGGCCAGTGCCCAGGGCCTGCGAGAAATGGCTAGGGATGGCCACCCAGTCTTGGGGGAGGGTTCCAGACCTCTGAGGGTCCACAGAGTCCACAGTGTGAAAAGATCACGGCGTGGTGGGTTCCGGGTCTCGACCTCGGGTGTGAGTCGGTGGGGATTCGGGGTCGCCGCACGGTTTTGGGACTCGGGTCGTTCTCCGAGGGTGTCTCGGGCGACAGCGGCCTCCCGGGTCCCAAGACCGTGCGGTGACGGACCGTGCAGTGAGGTCTTGGGGGATTTCGAGGTCACCGCACGGTCTGTCACTGACGTGTCACCGCACCGTTTCAGGACTCCAGAGATGACCAGGGGAAGGGCGCGTGTCATCACCGGGGCCACGATGTCTCCCAGGTTTCATAACCCCATCTTCTTCAGGCTCGTCGCATGGCCCCTCCTCGTCCGAACACACGCCCCCGGCCACGGCCACGATTTGCCAATCCTGCTCTTGGACCGCCCCCCCCCGGCTGGACGCCCCGTGGCGCCAAACCCACACGGAGGATGAGGTCGGCAGCCTCTGCAGGTCCCGAGGACGGAGGTCGGCCAAGGCTGCGAGGTTCACGCATGGGCAGAGAAGTGGAGGGTTGATGGAGGGGACGAGGGGGAGGAGAGGGGTGGGACAGGGTTCAGAGGAGTAAAAGGTACCCATACCTCTACCCTCGCCTCGTTTTCCCCCTTTGGGGCCTCCTGGGCCTCCCTCGTCGCCACCGCTCGATTCGCCTCGAACTCCTGGTCAGAACGCACCCCAGGAGAGGTCTGGGGAGTAGCGGTATCGGTACCTTTTGGTCTCCCCAAGGGTGCGCGGAGGAACGTGGGGTCCGTTCGTTTCCAAGAAAATCCCGCCTAACCAAACAACCAGAGACATCAACCGAACATCAAGATCATACGCCAATGGCACGTATGTATATTCCACATCAATACCGCACGAGCGACATGCACCAGCACTTCCATGATATCGGGATCAGATGTGCTGAACGGTTGCTGCCTCAGATCTCAAGATGTGGAAACGCTACGCGCCGCGGTCTGGCTGTATCACACGCTGGGCGCTGTCGGACTGAAGGCAATCGTTGTCAAACAATTGCCTCGACTGCTGGGGCTGATGGAGCATCTGCTCTGTGATACGGCCGGACCGAGGTAGAAGTTCGGTCGGGCCGAGGTAGAAGGTCGGTCGGGCCGGGGAGGGTAACCTAATGTTCTTCGTGCTTGTTGGATGCTCTTGTGCATCCTGGGGGAGGGTACCCTCTAATGTTCTGTGTGCTTTGGCCAGCAGAGGACCCCGTGTTCTTGGGGGATGATCTTCTGTCCTAGGTCCTCGAATCAATCACGTATGTACAAGTGGGGCGTTCCTTCAGGGATAGAGAGAGTTGTCATCTCTTCTTCGGCGGAAGGCGGCGGAAGGGCGGAGGAGGGTCGGCGGAAGTAAAACGAGGCCGCCTCTGCCGGCGGAAGCCGGCAGAAGCTCGGCTGAAGGCGGCGGAAGCACGGGATATGGACATGACATAGACATACATATCATGCGCGTCCCCGTTTTGGATCCACCCCATGATATGGGCATAATATCATGCGCCGATGTCGGCAGGTTTCAGCTAGACCCCACACGAAGCGTCCGTGGGAGCGAGCTGGGACGCAGTGCTGTGAAGGATGGAAGCACAGGATGGGCCCCCAAACGGTGAAAACGTTTTTGGCTTCAGGGTTCCCGCAATCCGCCCAAACGTCGGGCACCACGAGTCTGCACATCCACAGCGCACGCTCATGGCGCGGGCGGCCCGCGCGCCCCGCGAGGCCCGCTCCCTGGGCCGCCAGCGCACGGGCCTGCTGCAGGCGGGTGCGCCTCGACGCCGCGGCCACTGCTTGCCGCCGGCTGTCGTCGGCGGGGTGCTTCGCCGTCTGGCCGTCCTCGTGGCCGTGTTGGTCGTAGTGCGTTGGTGGCGTTCGCCGTCCTCGTGGCCGTGGTCTTCGCTGTCGTCGGTGGTCGTTCTGGTCGTCGTCGTGCCTGCCGTCGTGGTCGTGTTCGTTGTCGGTTTTGTCGTTGTGGGGTTGGGTTGGGGGTCGTCGTCTTTGTCGTGATGGTCATGTTGGTTGGTGTCGTCGCTGCCGTGGTCGTCGTGGTGGCCGTCCGTCATCGTCGGCGTGGCCAGGGTCGTCCGTCGTCGTCTTCCTGCTCCAATGATTACCCCTCCCGTCTTCCACTCTCCTGTTATTCCCTTGTTCCTTCTTGCTCCCTCCTTCGTCCTTCCTCCCTCCTCCCTCGAAGTACCCTCCTAATTACCTCCTTTGCTGAGGCGCGTGTGACCGCCCCAGGACCCGTGGAGGGCCCCCCCAGAGGCTGAAGAAGCCAAGCGGCACCTTCCGTCGTGACTTGGCGCAGCGCGTGGAGGTCTGCCCCACTCCGTTTTTTGGTGGCTCGGGAAGTGGGGGAGTGGAGGAGGAGGAGAGGAGGAGGACCAGGAGATTCTTTGTTGTTTTCCTCCCCCCTGCTGGTTGGGGCCCACGTCCCCAAACTCCCAAAAAGCGGCGCCACGCGCAGTCCGAGCACGGCAGAGTCCCAAGAGGGCACACGGAATTGACGCCTAGCCGTCGCCGTGCGACCGCGCCAGACTGTGCAACTGGTTCTGCGCCGGGCCGCCCCTCGGCCAGCGCTCCCAGGCGGGCCGCGCGCCCCGCGCGCGCGAATGCCCTCTCTCAGCTGCTGCGCCCAGCCGCCGCGGCTGGCGCAGGGCCCCGCGAGCCCCACGCGTCCCACTCGGCCTCCGTCGGGGGGGCGGGCCGGCGAATGGGCGGGTGGCTCGCGCGGGCCTCGGGGGCGCGCCCTGCCTTCAGGCCGGCGAGCTGCCGTGGCTGCGTCGGCCGGCCAGGGCACTCTCCCCGCAGCTCTGCCGGGCGGCGCTCGATGCGGCCCCCCGCATCTGCGGCACCAGACCACCCCCGCAGTACGCCACAGGTGGTGGCCCTGGCTGGTTTCGCGTGCGGCGGCCAGCTGCACAGGGAGCCGCGCCGCCGCGTGACCGACGCGACGTTCGTCCAAGAGCGCCTGCGCTGCCGCAGATCGCATGCCACTCCCAACCTCCGCCTCGTCGGCGGGCTGGGGCGTGCGCCTCCAGTGCCTCTGGGGCCAGCTGCGGCTGCAGGGGTCGAGGGGCAGACGCGGGAGGGATCTCGGGGGGGGCTCGCCTCATCCCCGCGTGGACGGCCCAGCCCCAGGAGGCCCGAAGACCAGGAGCCGGACCCAGCGCCGCCCCGCGACGCAACGAGCGCCCGCCGGACCCCAGGAGACCCAGTAAGCCCGAGGACGAGACCTCGGGGGGAGGAGGAGGAGGACGAGGAGGCGGCACCGTCACTCTGCGCCCTTCTGGGCTCTGCGCCGTCCCTGTACCTCACGCCTCTCCTGCACCTCTCGGGTCTGCCGCCTATGATTCACAAGTCGTCGGCACCCAAGGGACGCTACAGCCATGACGCCCAAGTTCGCCCAGCGCAGAGAGGAGTTCAGGAGGAGTCAGGAGGGGAACAAAACACACAGACACAAGGAATCGTCGACTCCCAGAAAAAAATGGGAACTGGGGGGGAAGACGAAAACCTAGAACATGTAAGAATAGATGGGGAATCCTGGGACTGGTTTCTATTTGGTTGTGCTTCCCTGGGCCCCATTACCCATTGAAGAAGAGGCAGGGGCCCTGGTGGAGGAGGAGGCCCGTGGGCCCCGCAGCTGGCCTCCCCGACGCCGCAGCGTCGTCCTCCTGAACCGCGCGCCAGACAGGCCGCAGCGCTGGGAGCAGGAAGCAGGAGGAGGAGGAGGAGGAGGAGGAGGAGGAGGAGGAGGAGGAAGAGGCTGGGTTCTGCTGACCGAGCGAAGGAGGAGGAGGAGGAGGAGGAGGAGGAGGAGGAGGAGGAGGGGGAGGAGGAGGAGGAGGAGGAGAGGAGGAGGAGGAGGAGGAGGAGGAGGTCCGTAGCCATTTTGGCTCAAGTCCGTGGCCGTTTTGGCTCCGGACCTGGCTTAGCTGACAAGGGGGAGCAGCGGCCCCCACATTGCCCCTCGTGTGCTTGGCCAGGCGAGGTTTTTCTTTGCGTGAGCTCCTGTCGGAGCACAGTATCTTTCGTAGCCTCATGGGCCAGAAGCATGCCGGACACATGGTGCCGAAGACGGCGCAGAGCGAGTGTTGGAGATGCGCAGCTGCGTTTGCCATTGAAACGCATATTGGTGGACATGGTGCAAGCACTGCGGAGAAAGTCGCTCGTCTCCGACCTTCAGTTTCTGGCCCTTGGCGCTTCCTGGTGTTTGGCCTGATGGTGGCACGTACTCTCATTGGCGAGGAGCGCGGCTGCAGCAGTCTGGGGGGTGTGGGGGTCTGCCGCTGGCCTTGCACCCATGAGCCCAGTTGGTCGGCGGCTCGGCGACGGTCGGTCGGCAAGGACGCAGAGGTGGCGGCGTGGCCCAGGGCCTCGCCCCCGCGTCTCCAGGCGTGCAGCTGGTCGGGGGAGGTGGCCTCGTCAGGAACTCACAGCATCAGTATGTGGCTGCAGACCTTCCTGGGATCAAGGAGCTCGAATCCACCTTTGAGGCCCTCCGAGGCCATGCCCAGGCGCGGCGCTACGGCGGCGTCGCCTCCCAGCTCCAGGCGGCTGCGCGGCCGCCCCCCCCGCTCACCGCGGGCGCCGCCAAGCGCGCCTGTAAGCGCGCGCGCGCCCGGCTCGAGAAGGCGGCGCAGGTGGCGGAGCGGTTTGGGGAGCAGCTGGCGGAGGCCAAACGGCGAGCTGTGCAGTTGCATTGCGAGCTCAAGAAGTGCGAGTTTGAGTATCAAGATGTGGTGCGACGGCTTCGAGGCGAGGTGCTCTCGCAGGCCGAGCCAGTGGCGGCGAAGCCGAAGCTCGACCTGCAGGCGCTCCTCGAGGGCGAGGAGTTCGAGGTCAACGACGGCGGCGTGTTTGGGCTCGTGGGCGAGGGCGCCCAGCTCTCGTCAGAGGAGGAGCTCGAGCTCGGCAAGCGCAGGCAGGCGCTCATGGGCATCCCCAAGGAAGCAGCCCAGGCGGCGCTCGGTCAGGCGAAGGAGAAGTCCCCCGTCTTGCTGTAGGAGCATAGGCAGCTCACTCGCAGGATGGTCGGCGCCGTGCAACGCCGCACTCTGGGGCCAGGCGCGGCGCCTGGCGACCCTGGCGAGGCGGCCCCCGCCACCCCTGCTGCGGCTGCAGCCGCAGGGGGTTCGACAGGCTGGGCCCCCCACGCTCCCGCTGCCGACGGCGCTGCCGCGGCCGCGCGCACTCCCCTCGGGGGAGATGGCACGCGCGACGTGGACCGCAGCGGGGCCTTCTTGCCAAAGCCTGCAGTTTCTGCCGAGGTCATCCCTGTCCCAGATGCAGATGAGGAGGACGGGCTGTAGGCGGCCGGACTGCAGGCGCAGCAGAAGTCGCAGCTTTAGCTACGGGTTCCTTTTTGATCGTGATGTTCCAGAGTTCTTCCCATGGTCGTCTGCGACGTGGGCGTTTGCGTGGGCGAGGAGTACTGGGTGTGATTTGACTTGTTCCCAACCATCCTGTGGTGTCGGGTCCTCGTTTTGAAGAGACGGTCCCCGCGTTCCTTCTCCTCCTTCTCCTCCTCCTGCTCCTCGCCCTCCTCCCTCCAGGGTTCGCATGCCTCCCCACCACCCATTTCGGCACACCCCTCACACGTTTCGTGGCCCCATAGGGAGCTCCACCGAAGGCCCCAGCGGCTGCGTTCGCATGCCTCCCCACCACCCATTTCGGCACACCCCTCACACGTTTCGTGGCCCCATAGGGAGCTCCACCGAAGGCCCCAGTGGCTGCGTCCGCATGCTCCCCCCACCCATTTCGGCACACCCCTCACACGCTTCGTGGCCCCATAGGGAGCTCCACCGAAGGCCCCAGTGCTGCTGCGTTTCGGCACACCCCTGCTTCGTCCCCACTCCCAAGGCCCCAGTGGCTGCGTTCGCATGCCTCCCCACCACCCATTTCGGCACACCCCTCACACGTTTCGTGGCCCCATAGGGAGCTCCACCGAAGGCCCCAGTGGCTGCGTTCGCATGCCTCCCCACCACCCATTTCGGCACACCCCTCACACGTTTCGTGGCCCCATAGGGAGCTCCACCGAAGGCCCCAGTGGCAGGGTCCGCATGCCTCCCCACCACCCATTTCGGCACACCCCTCACACGTTTCGTGGCCCCATAGGGAGCTCCACCGAAGGCCCCAGTGGCTGGGTTCGCATGCCTCCCCACCACCCATTTCGGCACACCCCTCACACGTTTCGTGGCCCCATAGGGAGCTCCACCGAAGGCCCCAGTGGCTGCGTTCGCATGCCTCCCCACCACCCATTTCGGCACACCCCTCACACGTTTCGTGGCCCCATAGGGAGCTCCACCGAAGGCCCCAGTGGCTGCGTTCGCATGCCTCCCCACCACCCATTTCGGCACACCCCTCACACGTTTCGTGGCCCCATAGGGAGCTCCACCGAAGGCCCCAGTGGCTGCGTTCGCATGCACCGGCACAGGTGGCCCCATAGGGACCCCTCATGCCTCCCCACGTTTCGCGGCCCCATAGGGAGCTCCACCGAAGGCCCCAGTGGCTGCGTTCGCATGCCTCCCCACCACCCATTTCGGCACACCCCTCACACGTTTCGTGGCCCCATAGGGAGCTCCACCGAAGGCCCCAGTGGCTGCGTTCGCATGCCGCCCCCACACCAACTTCGGTGCACCCCTCTCACGTTTCGTGGCCCCATAGGGAGCTCCACCGAAGGCCCCAGTGGCAACGTTCGCATGCCGCCCCACACCCATTCCGGCACACCCTTCAAACGGGTCGT
Organism: Prorocentrum cordatum; assembly: GCA_963575745.1. Classification (NCBI taxonomy): domain Eukaryota; class Dinophyceae; order Prorocentrales; family Prorocentraceae; genus Prorocentrum; species Prorocentrum cordatum. The sequence continues at coordinate 54,246 of CAUYUJ010017367.1, read as the reverse complement.
GGCCCCATAGGGAGATCCACCGAAGACGGTACTCACACCAGCATTACTCACAACTGCATATGGTTGGGTCCTTCGCCAGGCTAATTTTGGTAATTGCGGGGCCCATCGGTGCTTGGGCTTGGACAGGTCAGACTTACTCCACAGCGCGCCTCGCGCTCGTCTGCTGTGGTGTTGGCCAGCCCTGAGGCTCAACTCCCCGTTCCAGGCGTGCTGCGTGCGGTTGGGCCTGAAGCGGGCGAAGATGGTCCCCCCCCATCTTTCGTGGGCGTCTCCGCGGTCCTGGGTGGCTGGGCGCGCTCAGCCCAGCCTCGATCTCGCGCGCCGGTTGACAAACCCGCATCTCGATCCTGCGCGTCGGTTGGAAAACCCGCGAACGACGCCGTCCCGGGCGACTGGGAGCGACCAGCGTTATCTTTTACAGGGCCCATCATTGCTACAGCTTGGGCAGGCCAGTCCTACTGCACAGTGTGCCTCGAGGTTTCCTGCGGGAGTGTTGGCCAGCCCTCGTGCTCAAGTTTCCGTTCTTGGTGCGCCTTTGCCTGGGGTTTGTCTTGAGGGATGTCGGTGAAGATAGTGCTCGCCTTTTTTCGTTGAATCATGGTGCTGCAGATGTTGATCCAGATGCTGGCGATCCAGTTCCGCATGCTCACGCGCATTCCGTCAAGTAGACGGGCAAGCCACGCGGGGACAGTGATCTTGACCGCCAACTCCATTTTTTTCCCAACCATCCTGTGGTGTTGGGTCCTCGTTTTGAAGAGACGGCGCCCCGCGTTCCTCACCTCCTCCTCCCCCCCCCCTCCCTCCTCCCATCATCATCATCATCATCATCATCATCATCATCATCACCACCACCGATTTCGGCACATCCCTCACAAGCTTCGTGGCCCCATAGGGAGCTCCACCGAAGGCCCCAGTGGCAGGGTTCGCATGCCTCCCCACCGCCCATTTCGGCACACCCCTTGCACGTTTCGTGGCCCCATAGGGAACTCCACCGAAGGCCCCAGTGGCAGGGTCCGCATACCTCCCCACCACCCATTTCGGCACACCCCTCACACGTTTCGTGGCCCCATAGGGAGCTCCACCGAAGGCCCCAGGTGGCAGGGTCAGCATGCCTCCCCACCACCCATTTCGGCACACCCCTCACACGTTTCGCGGCCCCATAGGGAGCTCCACCGAAGGCCCCAGTGGCAGGGTTCGCATGCCTCCCCACCACCCATGACGGCACACCCTTCACACGGTGGCCCCATCCGTGGCCGCATGCCCCATTTCGGCACACCCCTCACACGTTTCGTGGCCCCATAGGGAGCTCCACCGAAGGCCCCAGTGGCAGGGTCCGCATGCCTCCCCACCACCATTTCGGCACACCCCTCACACGTTTCGTGGCCCCATAGGGAGCTCCACCGAAGGCCCCAGTGGCAGGGTCCGCATGCCTCCCCACCACCAATTTCGGCACACCCCTCACACGTTTCGTGGCCCCATAGGGAGCTCCACCGAAGGCCCCAGTGGCAGGGTCCGCATGCCTCCCCACCACCCATTTCGGCACACCCCTCACACGTTTCGTGGCCCCATAGGGAGCTCCACCGAAGGCCCCAGTGGCAGGGTCCGCATGCCTCCCCACCACCCATTTCGGCACACCCCTCACACGTTTCGTGGCCCCATAGGGAGCTCCACCGAAGGCCCCAGTGGCAGGGTCCGCATGCCTCCCCACCACCCATTTCGGCACACCCCTCACACGTTTCGTGGCCCCATAGGGAGCTCCACCGAAGGCCCCAGTGGCAGGGTCAGCATGCCTCCACCCACCCATTTCGGCACACCCCTCACACGTTTCGTGGCCCCATAGGGAGCTCCACCGAAGGCCCCAGTGGCAGGGTCCGCATGCCTCCCCACCACCCATTTCGGCACACCCCTCACACGTTCCGTGGCCCATAAGGAGCTCCACCGAAGGCCCCAGTGGCAGGGTCCGCATGCATCCCCACCACCGATTTCGGCACACCCCTCACACGTTTCGTGGCCCCATAGGGAGCTCCACCGAAGGCCCCAGTGGCAGGGTTCGCATGCCTCTCACACGCTTCGTGGCCCCATAGGGAGCTCCACCGAAGGCCCCAGTGGCAGGGTCCGCATGCCTCCCCACCACCCATTTCGGCACACCCCTCACACGCTTCGTGGCCCCATAGGGAGCTCCACCGAAGGCCCCAGTGGCAGGGTCAGCATGCATCCCCAACACACATTTCGGCACATCCCTCGCACGTTTCGTGGCCCCATGGGGATTTCCACTGAAGGCCCCAGTGGCTGGTTTCGCATGCGCCCCCACACCCATTTCGGCACGCCCCTCACACGTTTCGTGGCACCATAGGGAGCTCCACCGAAGGCCCCAGTGGCTGCGTTCGCATGCCGCCCCCACACCAAATTCGGCACACCCCTCGTACGTTTCGTGGCCTCACAGGGAGCTCCACCGAAGGCCCCAGTGGCTGCGTTCGCATGCCGCCCCCACACCAACTTCGGTGCACCCCTCGCACACTTCGTGGCCCCATAAGGAGTTCCACCGAAGGCCCCAGTGGCAACGTTCGCATGCCGCCCCCACACCCATTTCGGCACACCCCTCAAATGGTTCGTGGCCCCATAGTGAGATCCACCGAAAACGGTACTCACACCAGCATTTCTCACAACTGCACATGGTTGGGTCCTTCGCCAGGCTAATTTGGAAGGGCGCTCTGGCGTTCGTTCGTCTGCGTGCTGAAAAGAGACGGACGCGTGAGCCATCCGACTGCCCAGCGCAGCTCCGCTGCATCCAGGGACTCGGGGTGCGCCCAGGCAGCCGTGCGCAGCGTGAGAAGCAGCTGCGCGACCAGTCCATTCCTCGTGGCCGTGCATGTCAGTCGCGTCGCCGAGCTTGGCGGGCTTCCAGGTGGTTCGGGAGTGCCAGTTCCTCGGCAGGGGGAGGGCCCATCGTGAAGCGGGCGGGCGCCCTCGTTCCAGGGGGCTGTCGGCTGGCCTCAGCGCATTTCCCCACGGGGGCTCCGTTTGGCCCTGAAGGAACCTAGCTGGTGGTTCGTTTGGGCGACATGTCCCATACCGTTGGGAGGCCCTTTGTGGCGAGCGGAGACTGGACTACTACCCCTTCGGAGCCTTCGCCCATAGGCTGGCCGAGCCGCGTGCAGGCGTGCATCGTCGCGTCTACGGACCTCACCTGCCGCTCGGGAAAGGGCCGCGTCTTGGGCGACTCGGTAATATCGGACGTCCTCATGCTATTGGTCAAGGGGTGCTCGGCCGTTTCCAATTTTTCTAGGCGCCTCATAGGCCTGCGGGGTTTCGTCTCTCTGCCCGAGCCGCCCCCTCTACCATCTTGATGCACCGTGTTTCTCGCAAGCTTCCGCAGGCGATCCCTATGGGCCCTTGCCCTTATCCGCCCGACTGGTCCAACGTCTATGGGGCCTTCGAGGGCAAGGGTGACCAGAGCTGTTTGAACCAGCTCATGGAGGACGAGCTCATGGGGGCCCGCGGGATTCCCGAGCACCAGCAGGTCAGATTTCGAGGAAGTGGATCAGGCTTGAGGTATAAGAGGCCCCCTGGTTTTGCTCCGGCGCCAGGCCCCCACCCTGTTGCTAGACAGGAGGCAACTGGCTGCGCGAGCTCGGCCACGCTCAGGCCCAGGACGAGTGCAGGAGACCTCTCATCCTCGCCTCCCTCTTGGTCCTGGCAAAGATATGTAGTGGGCCATTGGCCATCGGGGACACTCCAGCCTGGGCCCAGTTCTCTCTTCCGGCTGCTGCGTGGCGCAGCATGACATCCGCAGGCCTTGCCGATTGGGGGGGGGGGGGGGGCTTGCAGGTGCAGGCTGTTCGTTGCGGGCGAGATTCTACTTGGCAGAGGGCGGCGGAGTGGCGCAATTTCGTGGAGGATGCGGTTGCGAACGGCGGTGGCGAAGCTCAGATTTTCATGTCTCCCTGTCGTCTGGCGCCCTATTCATCCCAAGCGGGGGGGGCCCACCAGGACCTGAGGATGTACTGGGTCACGTTCTGAAGCATTTGGAGGAGGCCTGGACTTGCCCAAACGCTGACGCGAACCCCGACGAGGGCATGCAGCAGGTCTCGCCCCTCCTGGACACCCAGCAGCGCCCTGGGGGCCTCGGCTTGCTCTGGAATGGGGTGCTCGTCCTGAGTGCGCTACCTGCGCAGGCCAGCTTCGCCCCCGTGCCCTCCCCCCCGATGCCCGAGGGGTACGCGCTGCTCGTTGGGCTGCTCAGCATGGCGGTCAGGATCTGGGCCCGTTGATCCAGGGACCTCGCGCCCCAGTGGGAAGCCGAACATTTCCGCATCTATACGCGTGGGATGTGAGCTGGCTGTTTGGGGGCAGCGAGAGAGATCGCCGCCTTGACCTGCAGGGCGGCCGCCAACTCGTTCCTCGATCTTGCTGAAAGCTACGCGGGGATTCAGCATGGGGACCTCGGGCGGGCGGCCCCGAAGCACAACTATCGTGCACCTCGAAGTCTCTTGCTCAGAAAGCGCGTCTCTCGCCCTGCTCGCACCCTGTCCACCATCGTCGCGGGTCGCGGTTTCACCGCGACACTGTTGCAGGCGTTTTTGTTTGATGTGCTCGGCTTTTGTGAGAAGTGGTTTCTGCGCGGTCGAGGTAGTTACTAAAGAGGCGCTGGCAGTCACTGTCACTCTTTGTCGCTCGCTCGAGGCTCGGGGGCGCTTCGTTTCCGCGACGAACGGCGAGGTCGCGGCGACGACGTCGGGGATCGTTGACAAGCGTCGCGGCTGGCTCGGGGAAGTTGCGTTTGAGGGCGGCGTCCCACGTGGGCAACCCAGACGCAGACTGCGCGCGCGGGGGTCGTAGGCGCGTCCGGTTTCAGGCGGGGCGCGCGAGCAATGTGAGGGCCCGTGCGGGTCGGCTTCGCTTTTTGAAAAGCCAGCTCCGCAGGCTCACGTTTGATTTCTAAGGTCGGGGCCCTTCCTGCGGGCTCTCATGGGGCCAGTGTCATAGGGATCTCCAACGAGCTCCTCTCTAGGCTCTCGGCTTCGATGCGCTGTTGCTCAGGGGCCCCTTGGGCCTGCAAGGGGCCGCTCCCGAACTATTCAGCATTGGCGTCCGCCTTCGCCCGAGGTCGACCCAGCCTCTGTGGGCAACGCCCTTTCGCTCCTCGCATGGGGGGGGGGCCTGTTCGGCAGGGCTGGGCCCCTCGGGAGGAGATGCGGACTGCCTTCGGTTTGTTGCTTGAGCGGGTTCGCGCCAATGAGTCAACCTGGTGTGCCATCAAAGGTCCGACGGGCGCAGTGATCATGATTCTTCGCAGGCTTGGGCGGGCCCCCCATAGTTTCGGCGCTGAGACGCCGCCTCGGGCCTGACCCTGGACCCCGAGAAGGTCCGCAATCTATCTCTGCATAAATTCGTCGGCGTCGGCACGCAAGTTGTTGTGGCTGGGCAGCTTCAGCGGAGCCATCGGGGCCAGGAGCTCAGCAAGGCTCGCGCCTTCCTCCGCCGCCGAGGAGAGGGCCTGCAGGCCAGCCCCCTTGCCGCGCACGTCTCAGGCGGCCCTGTAAGTCAGTCGGTTTTGTTCAAGGATCGCCGCGCGATCGATGGAAGGTGCCAGTTGTGTCCCGGGGCTCGAGGCACCGCGCAGCATCGCCTTTTTGCGCGTGCCGGCCTGCAGCCAGGTCGCGCCCAGCTTGGGTTTGAGCAGGAGCTTTTGGGATGGTGGAGGGAAGCTCAGGACGATCCCCATCCTGCCCCGATGCCTCCCCCTACTCCCACCAGGTTCAGCCCCCGCCTTCGGGTCACTGGAGCTTGGGGGTGGGACATCCGACCTCCTGGAGGTCCACGAAGGTCACGCGTGTTCCGATGGCTCGGCCCTCTTCTCACAGTTGCCTTTCTTCACCGTCGCGGCTTGGTATCTGGCGATGCTGGATGGAGGAGGGAGCGCGTTGGGGACGGTCTCGGGCCCTCTGCCGCGCGCGCGCTGCATTCTACCGATGGAGCCGAGGTTTTCGCGTTTCGCATGGCATTCCGCGTCTCTTGCCCAGGCGAGTTGGAGCGCGGTTGTGGCTGAGTCTGCCGTGCTGACCTGTGCCACAGGAGCGGAGCAGGACGACTCGAATTTGCCCTGTGCCGAGCGCTGGGAATAGATATTTTGTCGGCGACGGGAGCGGGGTGACACTGTCAGGGTGTTCCACCTTCCTGCGCATAGGTCTTGGCCGGGAGCTCAGTCGCTGGGGATCTCATTCTGGGCTTGGGAAGGAAATCGCATTGCGGACCAGACTGCCAGACGAGCGGCAGGTAAAATCCTTGTACCAGTCGCGTTGCGAGAGAAATTCATCGAGCAGCGTGACAAATTCCGCGCTCTATGAAGGCTCACAGGGGCGATGCTTGAGGTTGTTGGCAGGCCGACGTTCCGCGATGTCTCCAGAGTCGTGGCCAAGCGGCTGAGGCCCCCTGGAACCCATCTGCCCCTTTGCCCCAGCCCCAATGGTCACGTCCTGGGGCGGTGGGGGAAGGGGTGGCTGTGCACGAAATGCTTGGAGCGAGGCCGCCGTTGGACCCACCTCGCCAGTTTTCGATGCTCAGGGCTGCACAGGATCTGTCGCCAGGCTCATCGGATCCATCGTTTGTGGGGGGGAGATCCTGGCGCCAGGCTCCCGATCGTTTGGTGTTCCAGGTGTGGTAGTTACGCCAGGCATCAGATGAATGTGCTTTCTGAACCTTTGCAGGAATCGGCCTCGGAATGAGGCGACTGCGAAGTCTTTAGAGATGCTTCGGCAGGGTGTGGATCCGACTAGTCGTCGGAGTTTCGGACGCAGGGTTCCCCTTTGGACAAAGCGAGGGCCAGCGCTGGGCTGCGCCCCCGCGCCCGGTGGAGCTGACGTGGCTTCGAGTCAGGCCAGCGATTTCGCTGAAGCTCGACGGGGGCGTTGGCTTCCCCGCTCGGGCTTCCCCCGAAGGAGGACTTCGGGCCCCTGCGGCGGAGGCCTGGGCGGGGGGGCTGCAGCGCGCTTGTTGTCGTTCGTTCTCTTAGACTTTCTCTTTCTTGATTTTTTGGTTGCCCAGGTTTTGCGCCGCCTCTGGCACCGCGGATCCTTGGCATTTGGCGAGACTGGCGAAGCAGGAGGAGGAGGAGGAGGAGGAGGAGGCGGGCGACGGCGACCCATACCCCACGTCATGATTTTCTCACACCGTGTGGGCCTCCGGAGGTGTCGAACCAATCCCGGGGACCCGTTTGCATCCCCAGTTTTTTTGACGGCCGCAGAGATGGGAATCATTTTTCTGGTAGTCAGAGCCAGTGAAAGGCAAACTAAGGAACATCTATTTCCTGGAAAAGCACTGGGCCGAGCAAGAATGTCCAAAGGAAATTCCCAGGATTGGCATAGGAAAACACAACTTTTGAGACATATGCAGCTCCGAAAATACTAATAATAACAAGGAGTCGAACGGCTCACAAAACGCTTCCCCCCATGAGCCTGCGAAGAACCTTCCTGGCACCCCGATGGGGCTTCACGTCGCCACCGTTGGATGTGCCTCGAGATTCTGGCCGGAACGCGCACCAATATTGGGGCAGGGGCCGATTGAGGATCCAGGGGCCCAGACCCTCGTCGAGTCTTGACAGCGTCACGACAGATTGCTTCTTGCAGTGTTTGGCCCCTGCGGGCCCTCGCCAAAAAACGAATGCAAAAACAGACAAACGTAGACTGAAAAAAGAGCGTCCCAGGACTATGTTTGACAATCTTTGATTTTTCCTCCTGTAGAGGGACAGGCCCGACTGTAGGCCATTGGATGCTTTTCCTTGCGCAGCTATATCTTCGCGTCCCGCGAAGAACCAAGCGCGATTATCTTCGCGCCTTCGCGCCGCCGCCTCCCGGCACCCAGACCGCGAAGGGCGAAGCGCGACTCACCCTTTTCTCGCCCTCGTTTTGGCCCCGGTTCTCGCCCTTCTCATTCGCTTATTTTTTCTTCCCAAATCCGCGTGCAGGAGGACATGCCCGACCAAACAATGGCCTCAACCCTCGACCTTCATCCTAGAGGGGCATGGGTGAGCCGCGGGTCCCGTTTCCGTTGGGAATTGCAGCTTTCCGCCGCCGAGCGAGTCGGCACCGGCCGCATTCTGGGGAGGGCGCCTCCCCCGATCCATGGATTTGGCGACCGCGCGCCAAACCCACGGATCGCTGATCCACTCGGGGGTGGACAGAACCCCCAACAGTGACACGTCGATGAGTGAATTGTCCGTGTCCGGTTCCCGAGAGGGCGCCGTGGCCGTTATTTCCCAGGCCCGCGCCCATCGGGTCTGGGCCTCGGGTCGTGTTCGCGAAACCACGTTCTACTAGAGGGAGGTCTGTCCATCCCCGATCCACGCCTGCGCGCCCCCGACCAGAGGGCCCCGACCCTCGGCCTCGAGCCTCGAGCCTCGAGGGCCCCAAGGCGGGGCGGGGAGGCGGGAGGCGCGCCGCGCCCCCCCCCGCCCCCCGCGGGGCAGGCCGACGACCGGTCCGTCGCCGTGCTCGAGCCCGGGAGCGGGGCGCCCGCAGGCCGCGCCCTCGGCGCCGGCGGCCAGCCGCCCGTCTCGTCCTGGCATCGCTCGGACGTGTGCATTTTTTTCTCGGCGAGGGCCATCGAGGAGCGTCCCTGATCATGTGGCGAGGAAGCCACGCACGAGGCCGAAAAGAACACAGGAGATGGACGTCCGAGCGATGGCCAGTCGTGGCGCCAACATCGCAGAGCGGAATTCGCTGGGAGAGAGAAAAAGTCGGGGGGGAGAGAAGGAAGTCGCACACGTACACGAATCCGTGCTGGTTTCGAAAGTGCGCGTTGTGCGAACATTCGTATCCCGCGGCCGGCCTCGCGGACCGAGAAGAGGCGTTCATGTGCAGAGCTGGGCGCGTACGTCCTTTGCGGGCTCCCTAAATAGGATGGGCCCAGAGGGTCCTGGAGAAGTTCGTTCCAGATTTCGACGTGAATTTCGTGCGGAGGTTGTTTTTGCTGGAAGGAAGACAAATCAAATCCATGTGAAATGCACGTTGTTTTTTTGCTCACCGGGTCGGGATTTTGCATCGACCGGAATCCACGCAACGATCCGCTGCAGCACGTCTGCAAGGTCGGTGCAGTGACCGACCCGTCCGAGGGGCGCGGCGAGGCGGCGCAGGCCCGGTCTGGCCGCGGAGGCGTTGAGCGACGATACGTAAGAGCGACCCTTCGCCGGAGTCTTGGCATCGCTCGGACGTGTGCATTTTTCCTTCGGCGAGGACCATCGAGGAGCATCCTTGACCATCTGGCGAAGAAAACACGCACGAAACCGCACAAAACACAGGGAATGGACGTCCGAGCGATGGCGAGGAGTGACCTGCAGATCGGGCCCGTTCTTGGGCGGCGAGCGAGGGGGGGAAGCGAGAGGGAGACGTCCTTCTCAGAGGGTGCGGAAGTCCCACGGCCTTCTGAGAAGATTGCTAAGCCTTCCCCGAAGACAGAAAGAGCTTCTCAGAAGGCGCGAGGGGTTCCGAGAAGTCCCGCCGCCTTCTGAGGAATCCTGCCTTCTCCTTCCCAGTTCCCCCCCGCGCGTGTCGCCGAATCTCGTGTGTTGCTAGAAGTTCCCCTGGCCCATGGTGCGCCCAGGATTTTCAAGGAGGCCCCCACGGCCTCCAGAGCACCCCTCACAAGGCCCAGGGGGCCCGGGGGGCCCCAAAATGGGGCGGAAAGCCGGGGACAACTTGGACCAGAGGGGAGGGGCACACTATGCAACCCTGGACCATGGGGGTCCCCGGCTGGTCGAATGCGATGCGACGGCAGCGGCTTGCACGCCTGAGATTGGCGCCCGCGCGCCCCGCTGAAAGCCGCGCACCAGAGGCCATTCCTGCCCGGGGTCGCCCTTGCGTGCAGTCGGTATGGTAGGTAGTCGAGGCTTCGCGGGCACGCCCAGACATCTCGTGGGCGAGAAGCATGCCCGTACCCGCGGCCTCGCTGGCGGGGCCCCGCGGGTACGGAGCGTTCTTCTCGCGGGTGCCCCGCGCGGAACGCATCCGTGTGACCGCGTACCCGCGGGATCGCGCCCCAGAATCCAGGCCTCTTGTGAACATGCTCGGTCAAGTCAGGCGTCGCAGGCAGCGTCGCATCGGCATGGAATCGAAAGGAGAACGACTGGCTCACCGATACTCCAGATGCACAGACTGAGAAGACGTTGCGGCAGTGCTTCAGATTCGCACTCTATGAAGGTCGGTCCAGTGTACGCACATGAGTTGCTCGAGAGCCTGCATGCCTAATTTCCAATCGCAAGCGCCAGGAAAATCGTTCTGACTTTCGCTTCGGGTGGAACCTGAGCCGTGCCAGCCTCGCCGGCCAGCAGCTGTCCCCATGGCTCCGGCGCCGCGACAAAATCACGACGGATGGTTTTGGGCCGTTTTCGGCCTCCGCGGCGGCCGGGGCCGTGATCAGAAGGAGGGGACGGAGGAGGAGGAGGAGGAGGAGGAGGAAGGAGGAAGGAGGAGGAGGAGAGAGGAGGAGGAGGAGGAGGAGGAGGAGGAGAGGAGGCGCAGCAGCAGCAGCAGGAGGAGGAGAGGGGCAAAAGGGGGTAAGGGAGAGTAGTTGGGGAGGAGCAAGAGGGAGAGGAGAGGAGGAGGAGGAGGAGGAGGAGGAGGGGGGAAGAAGGAGGAGGGGAGGAGGGAGGGAGGAGGAGGAGGAGGAGGAGGAGCAGCAGCAGGAGGAGGAGGAGGAGGAGGAGGAGGTGGAGGAGGAGGAGGAAGAGAGTGGGGACAAAGGGGAGTGAGGAGTCCTCGAGGTGTGGGGAGGTGGAGTTGGATGATGGTGGTGGTGGTGATGGTGAGGTAGATGTGAATGTCGATATCGATTATGATGGTCTTGGTACGGTCGGGCCGAGGTATAAGATCGAGGTCGGCTCGGGGAGGGTATCCTGATGTTATTCGTAGTGGTTGCATGTTCTTGTGCGTCATGGGGGACGGTGCCCTCGAGTTTTCTTCGGTCTGGCTTGCAGAGGGTCTCGCGTTCTTGAAGGATGGTCTTTTGTCCTAGGTCCGGCCGCAAGGATGATGAGCGGGAGGATGACGAGGAGGGCGGGAGTGGAGGATGACGAGGACGAAGAGGAGTGGCGCGAGGAGGGGGGGAGTGGAGGATGGCGAGGCAGACGAGGACGAGCAGAGAGAGGCGGAGGGAGGACTGATCTGCGTGACCCCCCCCTCCCACCTTGAGCATCTCCCCCGTCGCCAGTACACCACCACCATCGCAATCCTTGGCAGACAGTCCTCCTCCTCCTCCTCCTCCTCCTTCTCCTCCTCCTCCTCCTCCTCCTCCTCCTCCTCCTCCGCCTCGAGAGGCAGGCAGAGTGCTCCTCGCCTTGCGGCAAAACTCAGCTCCACCACAGTGGCCGTGAGTCCTCCACCGGACCTCTCCGACAGGAGCGCTCCCATCAGGCAAGCTCACCGGGCGAAGCAAGACCATGCCACATCGCCACGCTGGTAAAGTCACGGCTGAGGAGTCCACTGAGGAGTCGAAGCAGGCATCCACCCCCTGCTGCCCCTCGTCGTCGAGAGCGACGTGCCCTGTGCCCGCGAGCTCATCTGAATCAGGTTGCTCAAGCTCGCCAAACAACTCCCAACACCCACTTTGCCGACGAACAACGTCCGTGACTATGTTCTCGCACGCCCACGCAAACTCGAGGACACATTCCAAAGCTTAGCTGCTTAGCTGCACGCTTGGCCCACTTGTCAGCCATCGCACTGCCCCTCTTGCGGCATTCCTCGTGATCCGACGTGGCTGAGGCCAGGCTCCTATGAGCAGCAACTTGACAACACTGGCTTGCCGGCCGATGCCCTGCCACCATTCACGCCTCATGTGTTGCCGCGGGTTGCCAATCCCAGGAACGACACTCGAATCCTGAGCACATCAGAGAGAGCCTGCACAGTCCTTTTGCACAACAAGCAGGCTCTCCTCAGACCGCTCACTAAACATCGCAATTATTCGACATGTCCAGTCCTCCCCGTCTCTGGCTAGCCGCCTGTCCTGGGGCAGTGTGAAGAGGGGCCGCGCCGTACATGGCGGCGACAAGTTCGCCTGCTCGATCTATCTGGTTGACTGCCCACTCCGCGCGGCAGAATCCCTGGAGGTGCGAATGGAACGCAGCACCGTCAGTAAATGCCTCACCCGAAAACCTTCAACCAGGAAAAACCTTCACAAGTCTGATCTGCTTCTCCTCTGGGACCTCAATGAAGGGGAAACGAAGTGGCACCTGGCAAACATTTCAGCTTGCTCCTCACCGAGCTGCCAGACAGAACTGGAGTCAATGAGAAAGGGGGGAGAGAGGAGGATTGGCGGATGATGACTCCCCCAATGAAGCCTCGACCAATCTTATCGTCTGTGCACATGCAGAGAGTGTTTTCAAGTCCTGAGCATTTGTATTTCTGTTTCACCTAGTGGTTTCATGATTTGTGGGCGACCGTCATGACCCCGAGAGACAGATGGTTCCCTCAAACCTAGGGCCCAGTGTTCATTCGATCGACCCGGTGGGAGGGATGTCGATTTTGTCCGCCTCGATCCCATTCGATGTCAGTTGTTCTGCGATCCGCTGGGGCCCGACGGCGTCGGTCTGCCTGACTGGCGCTGTCCATTCGACTCGGGGCACTGGCTCCGTGGCGAGGCAAACCGCATTGTTCAAGTCCGACCCGCCCTGTGCCAGTGCTGGCTGGATCCTGCATTACAGACAAGACTCTGACATGAGGAACGCCCAGCGAGGGCTCATGAGCACAGGCCTCCCAGACGGGGTCCCAGTAGATGGGGTCGAAGGATCTCTCCGAACCGCCGATGCATCTACGATGCGGCTCGAAGTGGAGTCATACATTCTTCATGCCGACAGCGGCGATGTATCGCCGAAGTCGCCGATGCATCGCTGATGGATCGGCGATGCATATGCGATGCGGGGCGATCCTCCGACCCAATCTACTCGGACCCCATCTGGGAGGGCTCTGGAGGGACGCTGGCTTTCGGGCCGCTCACTAGGTCTGGGTCTGAGAACCTGCTCGTGGACGAGGCTCGCCGTGGACAGAGGATGTCCCGTCGTTCGTGATTATTCGGCGTTCCCCGTGGTAGTACGATGACTGTAACACGTGTGCTGCAGCCCCTTACCGCAGCCCCCGCATAAGCTGCACCTCCCGCCACGCCTCGCCAGGCTGGCTGACGATGCCGTCGTCGGCGGGGAGGCTGGCCGCGTTCTGCTCCACGGGTGGCGACGTATCCAGTCCGCTTGGCGGTGTCCCTCCTCGCTGGTGGGGGGAGGGCGGCGGCAGAAGATCAGGGAGAAGGCGGAGGGGAAGGAGGAGGGGGGGGAGGGGGCGGAGGAGGGAGAGCGAGGAGGGGCGCGGTATAGAGAGGACGAGGAGGCGGAGAAGGAGGAGGAGGATGCGGAGGAGGAGGAGGAGGAGGAGGGAGGGGCGGGGGTGGGGGACGAGGACGGGGAGCAGGATGGAGGGGGAGGAAAGAGGAGAGAGGATGAGGGAGGAAATAGGATTGAGGGGGACAAGGAGGAGGAAGAGGAGGGAGGAGGAGGAGGAGGAGGACGAGAAGGAGGACGAGGAGGACGAGGAGGATACTCATGAGCGAGGAACATGGATGAGGAGGAGAGGGAGGAGGATCGGGAGCGGGATTGGGGAGGACATCGGAGTGGGAACATCCGTACGCGCGAGGGCACGCCGGCCAGGGAACGGGGGGCACTGGCTCTCTGTAGAGGGGGAGCGATGTCCACATTTCGAGCAGGGCCGTAGACACGCTAACGGCGATGCAGGTGACGGCGATCCAGATTTCGGCATGGTGGGTGGGCCTAGGCCTCCCAGATGGGGTCCGAGTATATGGGGTCGGAGGAACGCGCCGCATCGCCGATGCATCGGCGATGCGGCTCGATGCGGAGCCCGATTTTCTCCACGCCGACGTCGCTGGTGCCTCGCCGACTTCGCCGGTGCGTCGCCAGTGCATCGCCGATGCATCGTCTATACATCGCAGATGCATCGCCGATGGATCGGCGATGCGGCGCGATCCTCCGACCCCATCTTCTCCGACTGGGGGTGGTTCGTGGCTAACCAGCTTGTAGGAAAGCGCTGTTCGTTCTTTTCTACATTATGTTCTGCGCGGATTCGGCGTCGCAAGAAACACATTCCCAACATCGCCGTACACCAACACCGCCGGTAGCGTGGCCTAAGATCGACTACAGAGTTGACTCACCCCACAAGTGATCTACTCGTCGAATCTGCAAGAACGTACGCATAACGTTTGTAGATCCGCGAACCTTTTACGTACTCCCTGCAGGTTCCGCCAACAATTAGTTCTCGGGCTGGAGATCAGTTCTGTAGCTGATCCCCGACTCGAGCCGTGGGCGCTTGCGCACCTCTGCAGACTGCAGACCAGTCCTGGCCAGGACCCTCGCGGGCCCCAAGCCAGTGCAAGTGCCCTCCTAGCCTCGGCCAGGAGGGCGCATACGCCATGCCAGTCGCCTGTGCGGCAGGGGGATCCTGCGAGAGACTGGATCCCTTTCCCTTCTGTGCCCCCCTGCCCTTGTGCTCCCTTGCCCTCGTGTGTCGTGTCTCCTCCCTCCCTCCTTCGGCTTGGCTCCCTCGAGCTTTCCGTTTCCCCGTCCCTCCGTCTGTCGGCCCTGTCTGTCCCTTCCCGTTGTCGTCTTCCTTGTTCCTCCCTCCCTCGCTCCCCGGCTCGCCGTTTCCCCGCCTGTTTTGGTTCTGTCCCTGGCCCGCTTTTCTCTGTCGGCCCGCCCTCCGGTCCAAGTAGGAGTTGCGTTGGCTGGTATAGCGGCACCCTCGTCATCAGAAAGATGTCCCGGCGCTGCGCGCTCCAGGGTTGGCGAAAGAGATTGCTTCTTGGTCGTTTTCGGCCTCCTGGGGCCGTCCCTGGGCCCCATGGGACCGCGAGGCAGCGAACCAGGGCGAAGGCTGGCCCTGGGGGAACGGCCCTGGGAACCGGGGCCCGTTCCCTTGAGGGCGCGTTCCCCGTCCTGGCAAGCCAGGGCCCGCGGGGGGCCCTGGACAGGCAAGTTGGTTGTGGTGGTCGTACGGGCGCCTTCTGCACCACCGGGGTCCCGGGGCTGCACGTCGCGCGCCAACCCCTTCTGTTGATCGAGAGAGGGGCCCGTCGGCGTCCTCGTCCTTGCCCTCGTCCTTGTCCTCGTCGTCGTCGTCCTGGTCCTCGTCCTCGTCGTCGTCATTGTCGTCGTCGTCGTCGTCGTCGTCGTCGTCGTCGTCGTCGTCGTCGTCGTCGTCGTCATTGTTGTCGTCGTGCCGTGCCGACGTTGGCGCTGGTTTCTGACACCGCGAAATTCGTTCAACCTCGAACGGTCGCCTGTTCCCGAAGCGTCCGCACCGCGCACGCGGCGCCTGCCCTAGCTGCGCTCGGGCACGGGCGACTCCAGGCCGAGGCATCGCACCACGAGTCTATCCACTGCTGGTTTTCGGGCTCTCGCTCGGGCCTCCGGCGGCTCCTCGGGACGATCCGGACACCCCTGGAACGCTCCCGGCGAGGCGCAGCCGCTGGAAGGCACCCCGAGGCCGGAAAGCCGCCGAGAGCCCACGAGACCGAGGAACACCTGGAACCCCGAAGCCGCGAGCCCACGAAGAGGGTCGAACGCCTCGAACGCGGATCCGCCCTCGCGCTCGCCTCTGTGGGGGGGCCTGGCGGTTACGCGCTGACCGAGGGGCCCGTGCCGCGGCTCTGGCGGGCGTCGCTGCCGCCGCCGCGCGGCAGCCCGCGCGGCAGCGGCCGCCTGCGAGGCCCGCTGCCCCCTGACGGGGGGGGCCCTCGAGCGCTGCCCACGGCAGAGGTTCGAGCCGTGGTCGCGGCTGCGGCCCTCGGCGGCCACGGTAGGGCTGATGGGTCCATTTTCCACCACTACCAGAGGTAGGAGAGGGAGGAGGAGGAGGAGGGGGAGGGGGATGAGGGGGAGGAGGGGGAGGAGGAGGGGGAGGAGGGGGAGGAGGAGGAGGAGGAGGAGGAGAAGGAGGAGGAGGAGGAGGAGGAGGAGGAGGAGGAGGAGGAGGAGGAGGACATCCTCATCCCCCCTTGGCCCCCGTCCTACATCTGGTAGCGTTGGTTGAACATTTGCCCATCAAGGGCGGGATAGTCTCAGGGTTCTCCAAAGTTGTTGGAGGATTTCGGGGCCCCGGTTGAGTACCATCGGCTGCGCCTTGCCGAGAGCGTTTCAGGGGTACCGGGATCGTCCCAAACGGCCGCTTGAGGCCCGAGTTATTGACCCAAGAACAGTTCGGATCAGGGGGGGAAGGCAGGGCTTCGAGGCTCCAGGTTTTCGGATTCTCTCGCTGGTGTTCGTCGGCTTTCCACCCACAGGGTGCCTTCAGCGTCTGCGCCTCGCCGGGAGCGCTCCTGGGATGCCAAGGGCTCCCTCGAGGGCGCGAAGTTATTCGCGCTTCGCGGTCCTCGTTCCTTCTCCCCCTCCTCCTCGTCCTCCTATTCTCCCTTTGGGGGGGCGGCGCGAGAGCGCGAAGTTATTCGCGCTTCGCGCTTCGCGCAGCGCGAAGCGCGAAGTTGGGAGCCCTAGTGGGATGCCCAGATCGTCCCGAACGGCCGTCTGAGAGCCGAGCGGTGGCCCGAAGAGCAGGGGACAACGTCGGGGGGTCATAGGCTCAGGTCGGGCGTGTCCTCCTACAGGCGGAGCTCGGAACACTAAAAAAAACGTCAGAACATCTATTTCAGAACAGCTAAAAAAAAAGTTCACAAGTCGCCCCCGACTATTTTTGTTGCTGTTTCGGAGTATTCCTCCTGTCGAGGGACGCGCCCGACTTCATCATGGGCTCACCGCGGGGGCGAGAGCATCGCCGATCGAGCCCCTGCTGTCTGGGCGATGGATCGTCGATTCAAGGTCAATGCTTGCCTCGCTGAGCCCGCCCCCCCCCCATGACGTTTCCCTTCTACCAGGCGGGCCCTGAGAGCGTCCACGCCAGTTTGTCTCGTGCCGTGGACGCGGCTGCGACCCGACCGGCCCCATCGTGGGCGTTCCAGGCTGCGCGCCGCCCGTGGCCCAGAATCGGCAGACACCGAACAATCTCAAGGGCTCCCTCGAGGGCGCGAAGTTATTCGCGCTTCGCGCTTCGCGGTCCTCGTTCCTTCTCCCCCCTCCTCCTCGTCCTCCTCTTCTCCCTTTGGGGGGGCGGCGCGAGGGCGCGAAGTTATTCGCGCTCTCGCGCTTCGCGCAGCGCGAAGCGCGAAGTTGGGAGCCCTTGGAACGATCTGCGCAACGGGAAAGCCGGGATCATTGAAGATTCGGGCGGGTGGCAACGGGGGTTGACCCAAACGGGGGATGGAAGGGCCCCCTTCGGGCGCCAGCTGGCTCCAAAAGGGGGCCCCAAACCCTGAAGGGCCCCTTCAGGGCCCTTGTCTCCCCCCCCATGTGGGTCACCCCCCCTTGCCACCCGCCCGAAGGGTTGAGGGATCCTCGCGGCATCAAAGACACTGCGCAAGTCGTCACTGCATCTTTGCCGTTGACGAAAGAGTCGGGGGCGTCGAAGAGGGGGGGTGAGGACTGGGGCCGTGTGGATGACACGACACGGGCAATGGAAAACTGCACCAGATAGACCCCTAGATGGGTCCGGGTCTGGGGGCCGATTTTGAGCGGATTTGGCTCCAGCATTTTTGTCCTCGGCCATCCCCAAGCCCTGCTCCCCAATGAGGGCAGGGGTCCTGAGGGAGAGCGGTCCAGTTGTGTTTCTTGTCGTTTGTCGTGCCATATATTATATAGTTTATATATACAAATAAATGTACATATATAAGGATATAGATCTCGGATAATGAGTTGTTCGGGCCGAGACGCTGGTCCGAGAGAAGGCCCTGAGGCCCAGGAATTGTTTCCCTCAGAATCTGAGTTCTTCCCAGACACTCGACTCTTTCGATGCGAGGGCCCGCCCCGCAGTCCTCTCGACCCCCTGAGGGTTTTTTCCCCACATCCTGAGTGGGGTTCTTGTTTTCCCAGAACACCCTCTCCTTCCCACCCACCTCCCGCTCCATCTTCCATACAGCACAATATTATTCCTACCACACACACCATACCATACCATAGTTCCTACCACACATACCATACCATACCATACCATACCATGCCACACCATACGTACCATACCGTACCATACCATACCATGGCGTACCATAGCATACCATACCATATCACACCAATGCCACACCGTACCATACCATACCATACCTCCAGTACCATACCATACCATATCATACCATACCGTACCATACCATACCTACCATACCATTCCATACCACTCCATACCGAAAACCATACTACTTACATGGTTTCGTGCCCCTCCCACCCCTCCAGGGAGGCCCCGCCTGAGCGAGGAGGGTATCGGAAACCATACTATTTACATGGTTTCGTGCCCCTCCCACCCCTCCAGGGAGGCCCCGCCTGAGCGAGGAGGGTATCGGAATACCATACTATTTACATGGTTTCGTGCCCCTCCCACCCCTCCAGGGAGGCCCCGCCTGAGCGAGGAGGGTATCCGAAAACCATACTATTTACATGGTTTCGTGCCCCTCCCACCCCTCCAGGGAGGCCCCGCCTGAGCGAGGAGGGTATCGGAAAACCATACTATTTACATGGTTTCGTGCCCCTCCCACCCTCCAGGGAGGCCCCGCCTGAGCGAGGAGGGTATCGAAAACCATACTATTTACATGGTTTCGTGCCCCTCCCACCCTCCAGGGAGGCCCCGCCTGAGCGAGGAGGGTATCGGAAAACCATACTATTTACATGGTTTCGTGCCCCTCCCAGGAGGGAGGCCCCGCCTGAGCGAGGAGGGTATCGGAAACCATACTATTTACATGGTTTCGTGCCCCTCCCACCCCTCCAGGGAGGCCCCGCCTGAGCGAGGAGGGTATCGGAAACCATACTATTTACATGGTTTCGTGCCCCTCCCACCCCTCCAGGGAGGCCCCGCCTGAGCGAGGAGGGTATCGGAATACCATACTATTTACATGGTTTCGTGCCCCTCCCACCCCTCCAGGGAGGCCCCGCCTGAGCGAGGAGGGTATCGGAATACCATACTATTTACATGGTTTCGTGCCCCTCCCACCCCTCCAGGGAGGCCCCGCCTGAGCGAGGAGGGTATCGGAAAACCATACTATTTACATGGTTTCGTGCCCCTCCCACCCTTCCAGGGAGGCCCCGCCTGAGCGAGGAGGGTATCGGAAAACCATACTATTTACATGGTTTCGTGCCCCTCCCACCCTCCAGGGAGGCCCCGCCTGAGCGAGGAGGGTATCTCCAGGGTGGCCCCGCCTGAGCGAGGAAGGTATCCGAAAACCATACTATTTACTGGCATGGGTCCCACGAAACCGTTAATCTCTTTATGTGGGGAACTCCGTTAGCATAATTCTTTTCATCACGAGCAGGTGCTTGCGGGCCCTTCGGTCCGAAAATGGCCCCCAGATGCCATGAATGGCGACAGATTCGGGATGTCTGGGCTTTCTTCGTGCCGACCTGTGCCCATACCCCCCCCCCTCCCCCTCCTCCTCCTCCTCCCTCCCCATTCCTCCTCCTCCTCCTCCTCCTCCTCCTCCTCCTCCTCCTCCTCCTCCTGCCCCCCCCCCGTTGTGTCCGGTTCGGCCCGCCCGACCCCTTGCAGACTGGCCCCTTGCGTGCCAGCCACCTTCCTCGCCTCGTCCAGAGGCGCGGGCGGGCGGCTTGAGGAGGGCCTCGAGGGCGAGGGGGTCGTCGCGGAAGGGGCTCGTCAAGGGAGGAGGAGGAGGAGGAGGAGAAGGAAGAGGAGGAGGAGGAGGAGGAGGAGGAGGAGGAGGAGGAGGAGGAGGAGGAGGAGGAGGAGGAGGAGGAGGAGGAGGAGGAGGAGTGGGAGGGGTCGGTCTGGTGGCGCGTCGGGCACCGTTTGCGGTCGGACCGGGGTATATCAGATCGAGGTTTGCTCGGGGAGGGTGCCCTAATTCTCTTCGTGCCTGTTGGATGTTCTTGTGCACCCTGGGGGAGGGTACCCTCGAGTGTTTTTCAGCTTGGCCAGCGGCGGGTCTCATGCTCTTGAGGGATGGTCTTCAGTCGTGGGTCCGGCCGAGCGTACCAGGAGCGGTGTGCCAGGTAGTTGTCCGCCGTCGGGGACGCGTGTCCCAGGGCGGCCGGAACCTTCTACAGATCCCTACGGTGGTACGTTCGGGGGTAAACTTTCCATCCGCACTCGGACAGGCGATCCTCATTTTAGGACGCAGCTCGTCGTAGAGCACCGGCCTAATCCGCGCGAATTCTTGTTACCCAGGTTACACCTTCTCCATGGTCAATCCAGGCTTGACTAATGCAGCCCAATCTGGCTTCATGGCCCCTTCGCCGGGCTTCATGGCCCTTAACCGTGCCCATCGTTGCCTCTAGCAATATCTCATGCCGCCCTTCGCCAGCTGCACTGCACCCCCGTGCTCAGGCAGCGAGCCAGCGGGAGCCTGACGAGACACCGGGCGGCGTGCCGCGAAACCACCCTCCGGGCGCGTGCAAGAAAACATAATGCGAGCCCCTTACGCGGCACCTTTCCTCGCCGCCGTCGTCGCCGTCGTCGCCGTCGTCATCGTCGTCGTAATCGTCGTAATCGTAGACGTCGTCGTCGTCGTCGTCGTCGTCGTCGGTGTTCGTCGTCGTCGTCGTCGTCGTCGTCGTCTACGTCGTCGTCGTCGTCGTCGTCGTCTACGTCGTCTACGTCGTCTACGTCGTCGTCGTCGTCGTCGTCGTCGTCGTCGTCGTCGTCGTCGTCGTCGTCGTCGTCGTCGTCGTCGTCGTCTCCTCCGCCGCCGTAGGTCTGCCTGCCTCGGGATGCTCTCCGGCAGCTGGGCCTCGCCGAGAGCGCTCCAAATGGGGGGGGGGGCGGGGGGGCCAGATCGCCCCGAGCGGCCGCCGCAGACCCGAGGCAAGATCCCGAGAGCCAGCCTCCCCTCGCGGGGGGGCCCAGGCGTCCCTCTCCTCCTCCTCCTCCTCCTCCTCCTCCGCCTCCTCTTCCTCGTCGTCCTCCTCCTCCTCCTCCTCCGCCTCCTCTTCCTCGTCCTCCTCCTCCTCCTCCTCCTCCTCCTTCTCCTCCTCCTCTTCCTCGTCCTCCTCCTCCTCCTCCTCCTCCTCCTCTTCCTCCTGCTTCTCCTCCTCCTCCTCCTCCTCCGCCTCCTCTTCCTCGTCCTCCTCCTCCTCCTCCTCCTCCTGCTTCTCCTCCTCCTCCTCCTCCTTGGCTCAAGATGTTTGCGCGAGAGGGCTTCCGCGCCCTCGTGCCAGAACGGGATAGCTCTGTTCCCCGAGCTTGCTTTCATCCTTTCGGCCTATTCGCCCAGGTCTGGATCGGCGCTCCATAGCGCCGACGCTTCAGCCATCACGCCGCCTTCCCTGGCGCTCTTCTTGGTCCTAGCGTGCAGCCTCGTCTGTCTCGGCCCAGGATGGCGCCCAAGGGGGGCCATGGCAATCGTGCCGCGCTGGCCACTGCATGGTGCTGCAAGTGGTGCAAGCACCCCACCAGTGGCAAGGCGTGGTGGAATCACGGTGATCAAGCCAAGTGCACGAAGTGCAACGTGGCCAAGGGGTCCGCCTTCTTGTGCCCGCGCGACGAGGGCTCTGGCAAGCCGTCCAAACACGTGCAGCCCAAGGCCCCCGCCACCGCCGAGCCGCCTTGGCGCAGCCAGGTGGCCAAGCTGGAGATCGAGCTGGCCTCGGTGCGGGCCCGCCTGGTGCAGGCGGAGGCCGCGCCCCGCTCGGCGCTTGCCATGGACGTTGACGGCGGGGTGGAGGCGGACGAGGCCAAGCAGAAGGCACGCATCGCTGAGCTGGATGTGGCCATCGCCCTTGTCCAGCAGGTGCAGGAGCCTTCGGTGGTCACGGCGCGCAAGGCCATGGAGGAGGAGCGCAAGACCCTGCGCGACGCGGTGGCTGCCGCTCGCCCTGTCGGCACGCGCATCCGCGACTTGGCCCAGAAGCAGCTGCGGGTCGAGAAGCGCCAGAAGACCCAGGCCGACGCGCTTCAGGCCATCGAGCTGCAGCAGACGGAGCTCGAGGTCAAGCGGCAGGAAGCGGCTGCGGCGCTATCTGCCACTTCGGAGGAGTTGGTGGAGCTGCAGCGGGAGCACGCCAGCTTGTGCGGGCAGATGGCGAGGCCGCCGGCTGAGAATGCTACGGCGGCCGAGGCAGTTCCTGGGCTCGGCAGCATCTCGGTCGAGGCGCTGGGAAAGACGCTCCAGGAGCTCGGCGACGACGGCTCGGTCGGCGCCAGGCTCACCTCCGTCCTGGCTGACATGCGGCTGCTCGAGGCCGCCAAGCTGGAACGCGAGAGGGCCGCCCAGGCCGAACGTGAGCTCGCGACAGCACCGGCGGAGGCTGGGCGCTCGGCGGCTGCGCCTGCCGCTGCTGGCGGTGCGGCTCCAGGCGAAGAGGCGGGCGCTGGGCTTGCCCGGCCTGCCCCTCCCGCCGGCCCTGCTGCTGCTGCTGGCCGCTTCTCTGCTGCTGACCTCATGCCTGATGATATCGACCTTGAGGGGATTAAGACGTGGCTGGGCGGCATGCAAGGCGAGGGGGGAAACATTGGAGGCCAAGACGAGGCCACCCTCCGCGCCATGTACAAGCGACAGCGCGATTTCCTCTCGGAGCAGTGGCACCAGAAGGAGCGCCTCCAGACAGGCTTCGGGCCCTACTAGGGCTCTTTCTGGGGTCTTCGAATTTCCTTCCGGCGGCCCCGGCGCCCAGGGCGGCTCGGGCCCTACTAGGGCTTGCGGCGCGCGTGGTCTCGGGGCGATGCGCCTACTGCTGCTGGCGCTGCTGGTGGTGGGCGTGGATGCCATGCCGCGTGCCCACGCTGATGGCAGCATACGGCGCTACACGCCGCCTGGAGCTGCAGCGCCCGATGGGCCGCAGGCGGCTGCCCAGCCTGCTGGGGCGGTGCCGCTGGGAGAGGCCGCCGCTGCCGCCGCTGCTGACCCCAATGCCAGGGTCCCCCCTCTGCGGGGTCGGTCGCCGAAGCCTAGCGGTGCGCCGCAGGGCTCGGCAAGGGGCGGTTCGCCCGCGGCAGCGGCCCTTCCCAGTGCCCCGGGCTTGTCCGCGGCCCGTGGAGCGGAGGCCGACGATGATGATTCTGACGCCTGCCCTCTGGTGCCCAGGCATGGTCCTCCTCCGCCGTCTTCTGGTAGTGCTGCTGCGAGTTCGGCGTGCATCTTTCCTATGTGCGCTGGTAGCTCGCACGAGGCTGGGGGCCTTCCCCGCGAGCCCTCCAAGGACGGCGAGGTGCCAGGTTCTGGGCCACACGCCGTGCCGCATCGTCGCCACGTCCCTCGTCAGAACGCCTCGGTTCAGGACGTTCGGAGGCTCGGACCGTCTAGGCCTCGGAAGCGGCCTGCCTGGGAACCTCGTTCTGAGGCTTCCGGCATCGGGGGCCCGTCGGGCGCGGGGCCCAATGGGCCGAGGGGCCTGCACCAGGAGCCAGGACGGATTAACATGCCTTTTATCAACCAACACGCCTGCAGCCAGTCTGAGGTCAGCGTCAAGGGCAGCATCACTACCCTGAACTGTTCTGATTCTAAGCAGTTGGTGGAATTCTTGGTGGGCTGCCAAGACACTGTGCTGGCCATTCAGGAGCATCGCACAGGTGACGTTAAACTGGCGGATGTGCAGGCACGCGCAGCTGATAAAGGTTGGACGGGCGTCTGGACGAGCGCTCTCACCACCGGCGCTGGGGGCTTCAGCGGCGGCCTTGCGGTTCTAACGCGAGGCCATGCGATGGTCACGTCACCTCCGCATCGTGACAGCCCGGAAATTGTGCCTGGGCGTGCAATGGCTGCGCGCGTACACTGGGGAGTCCCAAGTGGCTTGGTGATAGTGTCTATCTATTTGGCGGTTAATGAAGGGCTGTCTCAATTCAATCTGTCCATTCTGCACGAGGTAAGCTGCTACCTGACGCAGCTCGCGGCTCATGGCTTCGATTGGGTTGTCTGTGGAGACTTCAATATGGAAGTGGAACGGTTGGGCTCGCTTGACTGGTTGCATTCTTTGGGTGGAGTGGTGGCCAGAGCTCAGGAGACTACCTGCCGCCAGGCCGTTCCTGGATCACGCATCGATTATTTTCTGATATCGGCGAACCTTGTCACGAGGATTGATATCCCAGTGGTGCGCGAAGATGCCACAACCTTTCCTCATCTGCCAGTAGCTCTTCCAATATATGGCCGCGACCGTGTCTTCTGGGCACGGGAGCTTGCTGAGCCCAAGGCGCTGCCGAAGGTACCTGCGATTGGTTGCTCTCGCTTCCCTGTTGAATGGGACTCAGCATTGAAATTGGTGGAAGCTGCTGAGTGCACGCAGTCTCTGCAGGATGCGTGGGACGCGGTGCTCGCGGCGCTAGAGAGCGAGCTGTTGGGCAGGTACGCCAAGGTGGGTCGCGCGTCCACGATCTATCGAGGTTCGGCCGGCAGAGTGCATTACAAGTGGACGAAGCTGGAACGACAGGCACCGCACAAGTTGGCGGAGCGTGGGCCTGTGGAGCAAGCGTGGGCTTTAGCGTCCAGGTGGGCCCGCCACGCCAGATCGACACGGCAGTCCATTCGGCACCAGATGGAGATGCTCATCGCTGATGTTGGATTGCAGGTGGGGTCGCCTTCGTCAGCGTATATCAAGTTGGCTTCTGGCATTCTTGAGTTTGAGCGCTGATTAGCTCGAGTTCTCCCATCAAAAGGACTTGATGCTATCGATCCTTGGGTCAAGCAGTTTTTTGCCGCGGGAAGTGAGCTGCTCAGAGACCAACATTTTGATGACGCGGTGGATGCGATTCTTGATCGGGCGCAGGTGGTGCTAGACGAGCACGCGCAGTCATCCCTCAAAGCGTGGACGACCTGGGCGGCCAACTCATTCGAAAAAGGCGCGGGGGCAGCACGCCGGTTTGCGAAAGCTCGCGCGGTGCAGGAGTTGTTGGATTGGGGCAATCTGAATAATGATTTAGCGCAGCCCTACGCCCTTGCGGATAAATCGGCCACCTTCTGGCACGGCATCTGGTGCATACATGATCAGAAGGAGTTGGAGCTGCCGAGCGATGCTGCCGATTGGGAGGCCCTTCCAGAGATCACCGTGGACATGGTGCGGCAAGCTGCGCTGTCCTTCCCCCGGAAGACAGGAGTTGGCCAGTTCAACTTCGCGCCGCGCAGCCTCTGGTATGTAAGTGATCAGGGCCTCTATGTTCTCGGGCAGCTCTTCATGGCATGTGAACGGCTGCGCCAGTGGCCCCGGGAGAGGGCGGTCACGCAGATGGTGAGGTTGCCGAAAGAGTCTGGTGGCAGCAGGCTCATCGCTCTCATTCATTCGCTCCTTCGCCTGTGGGGGCGAGTGCGACGGCCACTGGCGGTCGCTTGGCAAGACGAGCATGGCCACGAGGCCTTCTGGGGCACGGGCGCAGGGCGGTCGTCCAGCGACTGCGCGTCGAGCTCAACCTGGAGGCTGAGATCGGGCACGAGCTCGGCGAGGATGTGCTCAACGCCTTCTTCGACATGCTGAAGTGCTACGAGACAGTGCGGCTAGACGCGCTCATGATGGAGGCGCGCGCGGTGGGGTCCCCTCTGCGCCTGTGCTGGATGGCGGTGCAGACGTACGTCCAGCCGAGGCTCGTCAAGGCGTACGGCGGGCTCTCATACGCAGTGGTGTCGCTGCAGGGCATCTTGGCTGGGTGTTCTATGGCCACCAGCATGCTCATGGTCCTCCTCCACCGTAGTGTAGTTTCGTCGGCCTGCCGCTTCCCCAATGTTGTACCGCGTGTGCTAATCGATGATATAAGCTTTCAGTGGGTCGGGGAGCGGGTGGGTGGGCCTAAGGTCGGGGGGGGGAACCTGTTCGTGAGCTGTATTCAGCCATTAAGGAATTTGTGTCTGCCGTCAAACCCTTGGGCCTCCTGGTTCAATTTCCCAAGTGCGGCTTTGTGGCCAGCACTGCCAGGGCTCGGGCTCGGTTTTCGGGGCTTGCGAGGTTGTTGAATCTGGCCTCTCGCAAGGCCATGCGCAACCTTGGGCACGAGCTCCACGGGCCACGCGTTGTCAGGAACCAGGAGGCCGCCCGGGTGCGCAAGGTTGTTAAACGCAAGTCTAAGACTGACACTTTACGGCGAGCTGTAGGTGATCGCGTAGCTTGTCTCTGGCGCACGGGGTTGATGCCCGCAGCAGGGCACGGGGCAGGCGTTTCAGGGGTCTCGGACACTGCCATCCGTACTCTGCGCACTCTCGCGGGCGGCTTAGTTGGTGCCAAACCTATGTGCTGCCTGACCCTGTACCTGGCCACCCAGGTTAGCGCTAGGTATGACCCGCTGTTCGATTCGACGACTATGTTGGTGTGTCGTTACTCGGCGTGGATATGGGAGCAGCGAGTCAGTCCTAGCAGGCTTCGGCGAGCATGGGAAATGGTGCGAGACCGAGTGCACTGCCGGCCTTCGTGGGCTGGCGCGCGCGGGCCCATCGCATCCACGCTCTTGACTTTGATGAGAATCGGGTGGGGTATGCTCACGCCCACGGTTCTGACCGACGACCTCGGTAGGCAGGTCGACCTCATGATCACGTGTCCTTTGGATGTCCAGCGGTTCCTGGTTGAGGGAATCCACCGGTGGCAGTCCAAGCGCATAATAGCTTATTTAGAAGACGCGGAAGGCCAGACGTGCTGGCTCCGCGCAGTGCGCAAGAGTGTGCTAGCCATCAAATCTTCGGCCCGTCGGGGAGCTTTGAGGGCCCTGTGGGCCGCGGCCATCTGGGCCCCCCAGAGGTTGCACTCCATCGGGAAACGTGATTCCCCTGATTGTTTTGCTTGTAGGCGCGCGGTTGGCACGCTTGCGCACCAGTGGTTTGATTGCCCCAGCTTACTGCAGGGTGATCCAGAGTCTGACTCCGCCCTCGTGCCTGATGACATCTTGGAAGCTCGCGAAGCTATCAAGAACCAGCATGCGTCAGTCCAAGGGGTAGAGTGTTTCTTTCTCTCTTATGGGCTGCCGCCCTGTCCGCCCTTCCCACCCGATGTCGAGCCGACCCTGGAGATTTTTGGGTGGGGGGACTGGCGTGGGACTTGGGGGGGGCCGTGTTCACGGATGGGTCTGGCATGGCGTCGGCGGTGGAAGGTCTCACCCGCTGCGGGTGGTCTGTGGTGGAGGTCTCACTTGATGGAATTCCTCTGCGCGCGGTCTATGGGCCTCTGCCCGGGCGTGTCCAAACCGTGCCTAGATCTGAATACTATGCCATGCTGCAGGCTCTGTCGCGTGCCCGTCAGCCTGCTCACGTGGTCAGTGACCACCTGTCCCTCGTGAGTGCTGGCAACCGTTGGGGAGTGCACAATGAGCGCGCGGGCGCTGCGCACGCCAATATCTGGCGGCAGGCGCATCATGTGTATCGTCACAGTGCGGCCCCGCCCACGTTTGAATGAACCCCCGCCCATAAGGATTTCGAGTCGGTCAGCACTGACCCGAGTGCTGATGTGCTCAACTTTGTTGGCAATGCCTGGGCGGATATGTTCGCCAAGTGGGGCTCCAGGTCCCACGCGGTGCCCGAGGTCCTTGTGGACTTCCACAAGCGTAAGCTGCAAGAGGCGAAGGCCACCGCTAAGGTCTTTGCCTGGATGGTCCAGCTGGTGGCCCAAAAGTCGGCCGACGTTGCGTCTAGGGCCCAGGTCCGCGAGCCGCCAGCTCCTGGCCCAGGGCCGCCAGTGCTGGCCCTTATCATGCACGAGCTTGTTCTGTGTGCGCGCACGGGCGAGCAGAGATGTGTGCAGTGCAACATGTATGCTCGCACGCCTGAGTCTCGACGCCTGTTGCGCAATTCGCAATGCGTGCCGACTCCTCAGAAAGCTGGTGCTGCTGCCCGTTTCTTCGCGGGCACGCCTGACCAGTTCGCCCCGGTTCGAGCCGCGCCCGAAGCTGTGGATATGGCCATGGCGGGCGTTGGCATGGACCCTCCTCCTCCTCCTCCTCCTCCTCCTCCTCTTCCTCTGGGGGACGTGGGGAGAGCGGTTGGGCGGGAGGTGGAGCGGTATCGTGATTTGGGTCACCAGGCCGAGGTGAACGGCCGAGTGATCATTTGCACGGCTTGCGGCGCCTTCGTCGTTGACCAAGGGAGGAATGCCAAGCTGTCATCCATGTGTCTGGGCTCGTCCAAGGTCGCTTCGACCAGGTCGAACGAGCGTGCCCAGGTTTCTCGAGCCCGACGGGGGCTCCATCCCAGGACTCGCGAGGCTTTGCCCGTCCTGGCCCGGCCTGGCCCGTGTGCGCCTGGCCCCCAGCCACCTCCTGGAGGGTGAGCGTGGCATGGGGCCGCGCCCATGGCTGGCTGCAGGCGCGCCGCTGCCGCCTGTTTCTGTCCCTTCGGTCGTGTTTCATGCCCACCGATGCTGCAGTTGTTAGCTGCTCTCTTCTTGTTTCCTAGGGTTGTCATTCGTTCTCGGATGCTTCCTATGGGCCCGCAACCTCCTCCTCCTCCTCCCCCTCCTCTTCCTCCTCCTCCTCCTCCTCCTCCTCCTCGAAGTTTAGTTGAAGATTGAGTTGAAAAGAGGCACATGGCATGGTCTATGCAGCGAGTGCTCAAGCACGATGATTGGACCTCTGATCGTGTTGTCAAGGTGAAGGTGGACACTGAGCAAATTGTTGGGCCAAAGCTGACGCTTCTTGAGCATGATGTTCTCAAGCTCAACAAGTTTTGTGTCGCACGTGCTGTCGCAGTTGCTCATCAAGGGCTGGCCCTGCTTTTGCGCAGTTCCTGAGGTCTGTCCCGACAACGTGGTGGACAACCTTCGGGCTGAGGCTTTGATTGTCAATCTCAAGGCCAAGCCCTTGTTCTCGGTTGCTGCGGACAAGGCCTTGAGTGATGAGGTGGATCCTTTGTTTGATGATAGTTGTTGGCAAGGCTTGCCGACCACGATCGGTGCTCGGACTAACGTGCAGGTTATTGAGCACAGTGGGCACAAGTTACGACGAGCTGGGGGGACGATGTTCTGCGAGCGTTGCGTGGCGTGGGCATCTGCGGGGCCGTCGCAGGCGATGCGTGCACCGTGTCAGGGCTTCCCCGGCGGCGAAGGTAAGGCTTCTGTTTATGTTTCCAGTGTGCAGGGACGCCTCAGACGGCTCACGGCATCGAGGCCCCCCAGTCCAATCAGCCGCTGCAGTCATGACGGGCCCAGTCGATGGATGTGATGGAGCTTGTGTCGCGTGCGGCCTGGTTGATTCCACGGAAGTTATTGGTGCTTGGTCGGTGCTGCACGGTTGGCGAGCCAGCTCTCAGTAGCAGCTCTATGTATGTCGCCAATTTGGGGAATTGTATATTGTCTTCGAATTGGGTCTTTCTTGGAGGTAGCGGCGGTTAGCGGCACGCAGCGGCACGAACGCTTGCGGCCCCGATGGGGCCGGCGGTCTCACTTGCGCGCACGTGGTGTCACGGAGGTCGGTGACCCCGAGCCTCGATTTACATGCCCGTGGCCCAGATGGGGCTACGCGGCCTCTAAGTGCCACTAAATGGCGGTTCTCGGAACCATTAGAGAGAGAGAGAGAGAGAAGCTGAGTGCAAAAACGCACATGAGCACGAAAAACAGCCTCAGAGGGCATCGCAGTACCGCGTGACGGTTGCGTGCCAGGCTGCGATGGACTGCACTGAATCTTGCCACAGATGCGCAAGGGCCTCCTCACCCCCCGCTCGGAACCATTAATGGCCACTAAATGCCACTAGCAGGTAATTTTCGGAACCACTAACGGCCACGAAGTGCCACTAAATGGTAGATCTCGGGCTACTAAGTGCCGCTAAATGGAATTGTCATTCTCGGAGCCACTAACGGCCATTAAGTGCCACTAAATGGTAGTTTTCGGAGCCACTAGCGGCCACTAAGTGCCACTAAATGATACTTCTCGGAGCCAGTAGCGGCCGCTAGGTGCCACTAAATGGTAATGTTCGGGGTCGCTAAAGGCCACTACCTGCCACTAAACGGCCGCTACAGGCCGCCACGGCCACTAACTGCCACCAAATGGTAATTCTCGGCGTTCGCGACGGTCAGTCCGAAGTTCTCCAGAGAGCCCACATAACTCTATCTATACATAGCAGGCGTTGCCTGGTTGGCCTTCCCAGTCGATGGAGGTGATGGAGTTTGTGTCGCGTGCGGCCTTGCTGATTTCATGTGAGTTTCCTGGGAGGTGGCTATTGTTGGGGTGCCTGTTAGAGCGCAAGAACGCAAGTCCCATGGAAGCACTGATTCGGGGAACACCTCGGGCAGCGTCGCCATGTTTCTGCTGCGTTTTGTCCTGGGGAACCCCCGTGTCGGGGAACACCTCGGGCAAACGAAGTGTCGCCATGTTTTGCTGGGGTTGTCGACTTCGGTGGCGACCTCTTCTTCGGTGTTGCGCCCACGTCTACGGCTTCGACGATGGCGTGGGCTCCGCGCACCACGCGGAGCGGGGCTTCTAGGCCCTGGGCGTGCGTAGTTTCGTGGACGTCCTCTGCTGATGACTGCTGCAGGCGCCCGCCTGTCGCCGCCGCCGCGTGTTCGTCTCGGCGAACGCGCGCGCTCAGCCTCGAGCCCTCCTCCTCCTCCTCCTCCTCCTCCTCCTCCTCCTCCTCCTCCTCCTCCTCCTCCTCCTCCTCCTCCTCCTCCTCCTCCTCCTCCTCCTCCTCCTCCTCCTCCTCCTCCTCCTACCCCTCCTCCTCCTCCTCCTCTTCCTCCTCTTCCTCCTCCTCCTCCTCCTCCTCCTCCTCCTCCTCTCCCTGTCGCAAATTTGACATCTTTGTCGGGGGCGAAACGGCGTGGGACGAAGCCCTGGGGAGGGGTGTCTGCCAGGTGCAGGGGATACGGGAGTCGCTAGTGATAGGTGAACTGCATGGGCCAGCCACCGCCAAGGAAAGGAGGAAGGGAAAGGGGGGGCCGGGACCAGTCATGATATACTGGTACCTCCTGCGCCCTCTCCTCTGGGGAGTTTGATCATGAGACGGGGTAGGTAGAGATAAATGTTTGTACCAATATGGCGTGCCCGGTCCCCGTCCCCGAGTACACGCTAGAACAGGGGGGACAGGGGTCCCCGCAGTTCCTCTCTTCTGGTTTTGGGTTCCTCGACCGAAGAGAGAGGAACCACGCACTGCTCGCCACTTCCCTCCCCCGGTTACCTTGCAGGGAAGCTCCGTGCATCTGGGTCGTCACTTTTATTGTCGTCTTCATCATCGATCTTCGATCGAGGATCTGCGTTTTTGGGGCGGTTTTGAGCACGCCTCCAGACGCCCCCACTCGCCCTTCCCGAGATCCCGCGGCGCATACAAATGGACACGTCGTGAACATCCACGACTGGAGCCCTAGAACCTCTCTTTCTGCGGCATTCTCCGAGCCAGAGCGATACGTGAGGGTCATGGGGCCCTGACGCCATGGTTCTCTCGGAAGGTCGACCCACAGGTCTCGGCCCATTCCCCAGGACCGCTCTTGCAGCCTGGGTGATGTTCGATGGTCCCGAGGCCCCGCGAGGGCCCCCCCCAGAGGCCGAAGATAGCGACGACCCCCCCCCCCTGTCGTGTTTTTTGGTTCTTGGCCCGAGGGGGTCTGGGAACTCAGCGAAAGCGCCAGACTTGCACGCGCGCAGGCGCTCTCGCACGCCTCCGGTCCTCCCCCCGCGCCTCTGCATGGGGCCCAAGGGCCCGGGGCGCCTCCGGAGGCCCCCAGTTGGGCGTTGCGTAATAGGGGGGTCATAAATGGGGGGGTGGCGAGGGTGGTCCGAAAAGGTACCCAAACGGTACCTAAACGAGCCCCCTGGGGCTCCAGAGGGGCCCGAAAGGGGCACGAAAGGGGACCTTTTCTGACCCCCCCATTTGTGACCCCCCCATGAAGCCACGCCCAACCCAGAGGCACCATGCAGGCCAGGGGGGCCCACGTGCGGCCTCTGCAGACCCCCTCGAGGCGGCGCCGCCGATGGCCACGGTCGCCGACGTCGTC
This sequence comes from Prorocentrum cordatum, assembly GCA_963575745.1. Classification (NCBI taxonomy): domain Eukaryota; class Dinophyceae; order Prorocentrales; family Prorocentraceae; genus Prorocentrum; species Prorocentrum cordatum. Next base: position 22,331 of record CAUYUJ010017367.1, on the reverse strand, counting down.
GTCGTCGTCGTCGGCGCTCGGGTGTTGAGGCCGCCCCCGACGATATACTCGGGGAGGCCTTTGGAGGCCAGCTGCGACTGCCTTGGGGGGCCTGCCGAGGCCAGCAGGGACTGCTTGGGGGGCCGTCTGCCCGGCATCGCTCGGACGTGTGCATTTTCCTCTCGGCGAGGACCATCGAGGAGCATCCTTGATCATTCGGCGAGAAAACCACGCACGAAACCGACAAAAAACACAGGGATTGGACGTCCGAGCGATGGCAGGTCTGTACGCAACCCGGAGCCCTCCCAGCTCCCCCGTTGCAGGGTCCGCTCGGCGGGCCCGATCCGATTCGACCCCAGTGCTCCGACGACCCGATGAGGCCAGAGCTCTGCGTGGCGCGGTCGAGTGCATCCTGGCGCAGTCGACCCGGCTCGAAGTCGACGCCGTGCCGATGCCGCCCGATCCGACGCACGGCCCGATCCGATCCGATGTCCCGGTTCGATGCTGACTGATCCTGCCCCCCCTTGCTGCGCGCTGGCAGTGGTCGGCGGCTGCAAAGGGTGCGGTTACGCCAGGGTGTGGTTTGCGATTGGCACGCCGTGGGGGCCTGGAGGGCACGCCACCGTCCTCGTCGGGCCTCCTCGGGGCGCGGCGGAGAGCTCCATCGAGGCACCCGCCCGCCCCCCCCAATGGTGCCCCCCAGGGTGCCGATTGCAAACCGCACCCTTTTTGCAAACCGCACCCTTCGGAGTCGCCGAAGTGGCGGGGGGGCGCTGCCCTCCTGGCGCCCCTGGGCGAGGCCGGCGGCGGGCGGGCCCCTGCGGGCTGCGGGGGCCCGCTCGGGAGGGATGGGCCAGGTGGTGCCAGAAGCGTCTCACGGGTAGCGTTTTGGGGGGGGGGAGAGATCAGCAGCCGCGCGGCGACGAGGGAAGGCCGCGGCAGGAGGAGGAGGAGGAGGAGGAGGAGGAGGAGGAGCAGGAGGAGGAGCAGGAGGGGGAGGAGGAGCTGGAGGAGGAGCTGGAGGAGGAGGACGAGGAGCTGGAGGAGCTGGAGGAGGGGGAGGAGGAGGAGGGGGACAAGGAGGCTCCGGGGGGGGGGGACGCATCGATCCCCACTCGCCCAGGCATCGCCGGTAGCGGAGGGGCCCGATGGCCCAGGCCGCCAAGCAAGGTGCGGATTCGCTATGAGCCTTCGCCGAGCTATCGGCGGCGCATCGCCCAATAGCAGGTCGAGGTTTCCCACCCTGAGCCAGTCCCGCCCTCATCCTTCCCCTTCAGTGTCTCTGGCCCACGGTGCCCCCAGGATGTTCCAAGGTTGCCGCCACGGCCTGCAGAGCTCGGGTGGGGCTAGGGCGAAGGTAAATCCGTTCCAGAGCGTTCCATAACGCTCTCAGAGCGTTCCGCAACGCTCTGAGACGACCGCGGCACCCGAGACATCTTCCAGAGCGGCCAGGTGTTAGAGGTTTTAGATTTATCCTCACCCAATGTTATCTTCGTCCTGGCTTCGCCTTAACCTCGCAGGGTCTTTAGTTTTGATTATCCTCCCCCGTTTCTCTAGGCGGGAAACACACTCGACCCTCCTCCTCCGCCTCCTTCTCCTCCTCCTCCTCCTGCTCCTCCTCCTCCACCTCCCCTCTCCTTCTCCTCCTCCTCCTGCTCCTTCGTCGTCGTCGTCGTAGTCGTCGTCGTAGTCGTAGTCGCGGCGGATTTGTTTTTGTTTCCTTTCTATAGTTGGGCGGACAGGATAATGTGTAGGTGTCTTTATTTCTCCCTCGGAATACTCCCTTGTGGGCTACCCTACACGCGAGAGGATGAGTGTGCATCTTCTCCTTTTGCATTGCCATAGGAATCAGTGGTTCTTGTCGTAGTCGTGATTGTAGTCGTGATTGTAATCGTGATTGTAATCGTGATCATAGTGGTGATTGTAGTATTCATCGCAGTCATGATTGTAGTCGTGATCGTACTCGTGGTTGTAGTCGTATTCGTCGTCGTAATCGTCGTCGCATCGTGGTCGTAGTCGTAATCGTAGTCGTAATCGTCGTCGTCGTCGTCGTTGCGCGGTGGGTGCTGCGGATCATTATTTTTCTGCCGCTATTGGTGGGGCCCCAGTCCATCAATAAGGGCGTCGAAATGATAATTGATTTCCTCTGTTCGGGGGGATTCTAAGCCATTTCCGGCAAAGCGCCCCCCCACAAGGCCCAGAGGGCTTCGAGCAAGAAGCTGGGAATGCACAACATCTCGGCCCCCCGAGGGAAGCAGGAAAAGAGGCTGGAAGGGGAGCGGGAGGAGGAGGAGGAGGAGGAGGAGGAGGATGAGGAGGAGGAGGAGGAGGAGGAGGAGGAGGAACATGAGGAGGAACAGGAGGAGGAGGAGGAGGAGGAGGAGAAGGAGGAGAAGGAGGAGGGGGAGGAGGATGGCTTAGGAGGAAGATGGGTTAGGAGGAGGAGAGGAGGAAGGGGTGGAAGGGGGAGGACGGAGGGGACGTTGGAGGTGGAGGAGGAGGCGGACAGCTCGCTCCGACGCTGGAGGGGGAGAGGGAGGAGGACACGCTGGGGCGGCACGGGAGCAGAGGGAGCGCGAGCGCGCGCGGGCGCCGCGCTGGCGTGGCAGGAGTACCTCCGCGACCCAGAGGACCCGTACAAGGAGGGGTGGGGCGGTGCAGGGGCCGGCCCGCACGGGCGAGGCCCGAGGGCACCCGGGGCAGCAGGGGGATCCGTTTTTCGGTCCGCTCGATGCGATTCGGTATGGGGGAGACGCCTGCGGAGGAACACCCTCACGGGCCCGTTTCCCACCACCACCACCACCACCACCATAAGTTGGAGGGGGGAAGGAGGTGGGGGAGGAGGAGGAGGAGGAGGAGGAGGAGGAGGAGGAGCCCCTCCCCTCCTACTTATGGTGGCGGTGGTGGAAAACAAGTCCACCAACACCCCGCTTGCCTCCAGGGTGCCCTGGGTTTCTCGGGTCTCGATTGGTTTTGCCATGGGGAGCGCGACGTTGCTGTACCAAAACTTGATGGGCGCCCTGGGGTCTCAGGGTGGGGGTGCTTATGGGGAGTTTCTTGTGGTCGGGCCCCCACTGTGTCGGTTTCGGCCGGCCCACCTGACTCGGCATCGGTCCGATCGATCCAGCCCGGGAACTATCCGTGCCGCTTCGACGCCCAGTGGCACGACGCGACAGACGAGCGACGGACGACAGACAGAGGGTGGGAAGAGGCGGGAGGGGGGAGGCATGCGCGCCGCGCGCGCCCAGGCCCTCAGGGCCTGGCATCGCTCGGACGTGTGCATTTTTCTCTCGGCGAGGACCATCGAGGAGCATCCTTGATCATTTGGCGAAAAAGCCACGCACAAAACCGAGAAAAAACACACAGGGATTGGACGTCCGAGCGAATGCAGGAGGGGGCCTCGCCTGCCAGCGGGGGGCGGTCACGCCCCCCGCGCCCCGGCGGCCGTCCAGCCCGGCAGCGCCAGCCGGGAGCCCGGCTGGCCTCGCAGGCCTCGTCGGGCTCGTCGGCCTCACCGGCCCGCCCCAGGCTCGGGCCGGGCGAAAGGGGGGGATTGGGAAAGGGGGGGTTGCGAAATTTGCTGCATGCAGCTGGTTTCGGCCTCACCGAGGGGCCCATTCCTCGATACATGGCGCCTCCGGCGCCGGGAGGCGCCGGGAAAATCAGCTACGCGAGCTGATTCTCAAACCCCCCCTTTGCTATCCCCCCCTTTCGCCCGACCCAGGCGCCGGCCCAGACGCGCTCGGCGGCCCGCGGGCGCCCCCGCGCGTCGGGGATGCCCTCGCCGGCCACATCCGATACACATTGGATCGGTAGACCATCGGTATACACATGGATGCCGCTTCGGTGCACAGCCGATCGGTATACCCATGTCGATCCGATGCGATCCGACTGGTCCGAGTCGGTATCGGTTTCGGCCGGCCCGATCCGAGTGGACTCCGATGTTCTTCACGCTTCGCGCATCCCCACCAGCCCATACAGGCTTGGAACGGCGGAGCAGGACGAACTATTTAGCATCCCCCCCCCCGGAACCCAGAATTTCCTTATCCCCCAGGGATTCTTATCAGAGGCGCGGGGTAAACCCGCTGCCGACTGGGGTGGGCACCGACAGCTGAATGTGACTTCACGTCCGGCATGTCCCTCTACAGGAGGACTATTCAAAATAGCAACAAAATAACAGCCTGGGGACGCTGTTTCGATGATTTGCAGACCATTCTCGAGCATTTGATTGCCTGTTCTTTCCTGCTCCTCCACAATCTGCCGGCAGTCGGGCACGCCCGACCTGACACGGGGGGGGGGCAACCGAGTCAGGGGGGGCATGCCCGATCTGACACCGGGGGGGGGGGTGGGCACCGAGTCGGTGCTCCCCGACCTGACACTGGGGTGGGGGGGGGGCACCGAGTCGGTGCCACCGACAGCGGCCTGCGGCATGCGCCTCCGCTGCCTCTCCTCCCCAGGCCCCTCGCTGCCTCCCTGCCGGCGCAGGCCCGGCCCGGGCCTGCGCGCGGCTCCCGCCCCGCCCCGCGGCCCCGCCCCGCCCCGTGGCCCGCGCCTCGCTGTGAGGGGCCCGCGCCGCCGCCCTCCCCCGCAGGGCTCGTGTCGATGCCCCCGGCTCGCTTCGCTTCGATCCCGATGGCTTTCCGATTCCGCTTCGGCTTCGGATTCCGATCTGGACTCCCGATGCCTTACCTTGGCATCGCTCGGACGTGTGCATTCTTCCTTCGGCGAGGACCATCGAGGAGCATCCTTGACCATGTGGCGAAAAAAACACGCACGAAACCGAAAAAACACAGGGAATGGACGTCCGAGCGATGGCGAGTTACTGGAGGCATACTAGCTTGCCGATTGGCGCCGATTCGACTTCTCCCGACTCGGCTGCCAATTTCCGCCGGTCCGATTCGTTCCGATCGCCGATCCGACCTGTCGGTTCGAGTCGGGGCTCTCCTGCACAGATCGGGGAAACGTACAGCGGAGACCCCTGCCAAGAAATGCCCTGCTTGCCTCCAAGGGTGCCCTAGGTTTCGAGGGTTTTGCTATGGAATTCGTGACGTTCCTACACCAAAATTCAGTGGACGTCCCGGGGTCTCAGGGTGGGGTTTCTTGTGGAAGGCTTCTGTGGTCGAGCCCCTACTGCAAGACTCGAGTACGCCGGGGCTCGGGTTTGCCGACGCTGTTTGACGGGCTCGTGCTTGAGTTCGGCGGTCCAGGTTTCGTAGAATGTCTGCAGCGGGAGCTCGCGTCTTTCAGACTGGGTCTCGTCTTTTTCATAATGGGCCCGTCAGGCCAACGCGAGACCCCGAGCTCGAGTCTTACGTCTCCCGATCAAATGAGGAAGGTGTACTGATACCTGTCGGTCGTCGAAAGTGGGTATTTCTGGAGTCCTAGATCCCGCTCTAGTTTAGCCGCACGCCTTTCTGCTTCATGCTTCTACCCACTTCTTCTAACCGACGGGTAATCATACTGTCCCAGACTTTCCAGACTTCCAGGACTCCTGACATGCTCCACACGGGCTGCAGAAGCGAGCGCCGCCAGATGTTCTGGAATTTCTGGAACGCATCCTGAACCAATTGCATCATGACATCAGTCTCGCCCCACTCCCGCACTCGCGTCCTGCCGACGTCCTCTTCTTGCTCCTCCTCACTCTCGTCCTCGGTTTTTCTCCTCGCCCCTTGCCCTTGGGAGCCAGCTGGGGGCCTGAGGTAGCCCAGCACTGGCTTCTGCGAGCAGGCAGGGAGGGCGAGGTTCGAGGCTCTGGATTCGAGAGGGGCCTCTTGCAATTTTCCGCCGGGAGCCGCTGTCGGGCTCCAAGGGACTGTCAGCAGGGATCCCGGGGTGGAAAACCGCACCAGGTGGGCTGTGTGCGGGAGGGGTCCGGGGACCGGTTTTGAGCGGACTTGCCCTCATTTGGACGCCCGAAATGGGTACGGAACGAATGGGTACGATGCCCAACAGCAGTCTCTGTTCATTTTGAGCAGGACTCGCTGTCCGCGCCGCCGCGGCCTGTGTCCATTCGAGACAGAAGGCCGCCTGCCTGACAGCGGCCGCTGTTGGTTTGGGACGACATTTGTTGTTGGGCATCGTACCCATTCTTTCCGTACCCGTTTCGGGCGTCCGAACCTCACATTCCCCCCCCCCTTCTTGACCGACTTTTTTCCGGGGCCCGTCCAGCTCGGACCCTTTGGCCGCCTCCAGCTGCCCTGGCCTCCGGCTGCCCAGGGCCAAGCGGGGCCCGACCTCGCTCGGCCCGCCGCGCCTCCTGCACCCCAGCTGCTGCCTTCCCAGACAGGCAGGCAGCAGAGCCAAGCATCCGGAGGGGCGCGTGGGCAGAAGAGTGCGCGGTTGGCAGTTCGTCAGGAAGAGGAAGAGAGAGACGGAACAACGGAGCGCATCGCGACTGTGAAGTAGGGAATGGCGCGCCCGACTGTGATATCACAAGTGCCGCGTTAGTTTACCTATAGTTCTCTGGCGCACTGCTGGCGGAGCCGTCCGCGTCCTCCCCATCAGGTGGTCCTCAGAAGATAGTATCATTCATTTTCTAATGATGCGCGTCCCTTTGGACGGTGTGCTGGCGCATCTTGCCGCGGACCGTTGTGCACGGCCTCTTTTGGGGTGTGGCTCGTCGCTGGTCCACTTGGGGACTGCGTTCCCCAAAGTTGTGCAACACGAGTTGATCCGACAGCCGCGCTGGACCCTCCTGGCGGCGCCTCCGGCGCTGGCGCCGATCCGAGAAATCCGCGCAGACCTCCGACTTTTTTAATATTTATGTCATGCTTCGTTTCCCTATCATCCACATCTTCATCCTCGTCGCACTCTTCGTCACACTCCTCGTCGACGTTCTCCCTGGACAGCCTCGCGCCGCGGGGCAGTCCGGGCAGCCAGAAGGTGACGTCTCCTCCGCATCCTCATCCCCGCTCCTCCTCCGTCCTCCCCAATTCTCTCCCCCCTCTATTCTCGCTCGTCCCCTCTCTCTGGTCCCTGGTGCTCGGCATGCTGCAGGCGCTCGATGCGACTCGCATGCAACGTCTTCGGCTGGCATTGCCTGGGGGATTCTCCGCTTCCTGCAGTTTCTTGTTGTGCCCTGCGAATCTTCGGCGGCGTTGGCTGTGTCTGCGGGGGGGCCCTCCTCTTCTGGGAGCGTGATGCACGCGTAAACGACATCCTCAGCAAGGATTGCATGGTTCCCATCAGCTGCGCTTCGGCACGGACGTTCTGGGGATGTTGGAATTGTTCCGAATTCTTGCCTGAGGCACGGGCAATCGCTCGAAAATTGCCAGAGTCTTCCACTTCCTTGCTCCTCCCCTGTCCGCGTCTGCGGGAGGGGGTGTCTGTGTCGGTTGTGCTCTTTGGGTTCCCAGTCTGACCTGATGGGGCTGCTTCGGCCTGACACTTAGCCCTGAGAGCTGCTGGAATGACGTTGCAACAACATTTGGCAACTGAAGCCAAGTGCTGTGGGAGGCGCGCGCCCGCGAGGTGTGTTCTTCCGCACGTGCGTCCAAAGGGAACTTCTACCGCACCTGTTCTTCCAACCTGGCGGGGCCGGCCGCGCCTCTCGCTCCGGGTGTGACCCGTCCCCTGAGCGGCCCCTGCTCCTTCTCTCCTCCTTCGGCCGCCCTCTCTGTCTCGTTCCGTTCTCCTGCGTCGTGGCGCAATTCGCTTCAACGGCATCCCCGTTGCCATTGCTCTTCCGCCAGCGCAGTTGCTCTGCCTAGCCGCCGACACAGAAACTGTTCTTTCTACCTGGACGACGATTGGTCAGCGGGGGAGCGCAGTGTACCATGCCGGTCGCATTTTTTTTTGCGCGGGAGGTGGCCGACGAGACAAGGAGCTTGGGTCTGGTCGTGGCTCGCGGCACATCGGTGCGCCCGCTCCAGTTCGCTTGCAGAGAGATGGTGCGAGACGTCGTGTGTTTGAGGGAGAAAGGTAGGCTGATACACAGATGCATCGATGGAACCACGTATTCCTGTAGAGTGGGGGGAGAGAGAGAGAGAGAGAGAAAGAAAAACATATATATTTATATATTGAGAGAGAGAGGCAGGAGAGAGAGAGAGAGAGAAGAGAGAGATAGAGAGAGAGAGGGAAAGGGAGAGAGAGAGAGAGAGACAGAGACAGAAGGATTTTAGTTGCACGGGTGAGATGCCAAGAGAGTGTGAGGGTCAGATAAGGGGATACGGGTTAAACAGGGGGAGGGGGCTGGCGCGATCACCTGAGAAACGCTGTCCTGCAATAGCGAATTCCGTTTCTGAACTCACGTTTTTCATCTTCGTGTTCTTTTGTGTCTTTCGCGTTGGAAGTCCATACTTTCGTTGTCGCATCGAAGTTGTAGGGATATGTGTTCCAAACGTGTAGTGTGTATGATGGGGCCTTTCATGTTGGCAGATGTTGAGCCGCTCCTGGCAGGTGATGCTGATTTGTCCAGTGGACGGCACAGAGGAGATTGCGAATCCGTTCGCGAGTGCTTAAGGATCTCATTTTGCCTGTCCGCGATCTTTGCGAGGGGAAGCATACCAGCATGCCAGGGTGCACCTCCTGTGATGTTATTTCGGTCGTCGGCCTGCTCCTTGTTGTCGCATCGGGCACAACAGAGGCACACTGTGGGCTAGTGCATGCATGACTTCCTCATGCAGAGCGTTGTAACTAAAACACGCACTGAAACATGTTATTTATTTCGAACCAAGAAGCGCCTAAGATCGCCTTAATACAGCCGACATTTACTCTAAGCGGGGCCTCAGACGGCCGAGGCGGGCTTTGCTGGAGAGGCACAAGATGGCAAGATGGGCCTTAGACGGCCACACGACGACTCCAAGAAGGCTCGGTCAGCCCCGAGATGTGGGCTCGATCAGCCCCAAGACGGGTCAAGTCTGCCGTAGACCGCCTCAAGCTGTCGCCAAAGACACCGCTTGGTCAAGCCTCGGGCAGTTAACGACGGCCCCAGCGGCCTTCCAGATCGCCAGATGACTGCCCAACCAGACAGCAAGAGGGCCCCAAGACAGCCGAAAAGGACCACAAGATGGCCCAAGCGACCCCCAAGAGGGCCCCTAGAGGGCCTCAAGACGGCTCCCAGAGAGCCCCAAGAGGGGACTGCGAGGGTTCGTGGGGAATCATCCTGGCGGATAAGTCTCCCAACATGCCCCCCAGACCTCCCTTGGAGGGACCAAGAAGCCCCTCAAGTGGCCCGTAAGAGCACCCCGAGAGGCCCCCCACGGAGCAAGTAATTAGGCTTTGGAATAGGCTTTGGCAGTACTTGATTTCGGGTTCTGTTTTCGTAATGTCAGGGGTTTCCTGGCGGCCTCTCGGGGGCCCTCCAGCATCTATTTTCCCTCCCTCCTCCCCCCTCCAACTGTGATCACCCTGGGGCGTACCGACGGGCCGGCGGCGTCGCCGCCGTTGCGTTTTGTGGCGAAGCCGAGGCTTGTGCCGAATATGGTGCCTCTCCCAACCACTGCTCCAAGAGCTGTTTCAACAGCTTGCGTGCTTCAGCTTAGTGCTAGCATGTTGTGCTGCTCGTCGTATGCAGGAATGCGCCACACGCGTTCCGCTGTATTGTCTCCTGTCTCTCGTGCCTCTCCCTGATTTCACAGACGCCGGCGCGGACTGTCAGCCAGTTGACAGCCCCCAGTCATGTGCAGCGGGATCAGGGCGACTTCGAGGGGCTTCGGTGTGCGGAGTGGCTTTGAACCCCACGATCTTATTCTGGAGCGGCACATGCCAGCCGAGAACACACAAAGCTTGGGCTGGGATTTACGTCGTGCTGTCGGGAGTGTCGCTCCGACAGGTTGCATGTCTTCGCGAGCTTGTCATGGCCTCCCTTGATCCTCAAAATATCCATTCTTGTCGACTCATCATCGAGGGCGGGCTTGAGAGGAGGAGGAGGAGGAGGAGGAGGAGGAGGAGGAGGAGTAGGAGGAGGAAGCCCTGAGTGACAGCCACGTGGTCAGGAACCTGTCCCTCTCGCCAATCCCTCCTCTCTCGGTCCTCCTCCCCTGCATCCTTCATTTCCCGCTTCCCCATCACTGATTTCCCCTCTTCCATCCGACAAGTGTCGGAGAAGGAGAGATGCAAGAGCGGAGGACAAAACAAGTGACAAGTCTGATTACAATGCTGTTACCAAGGTTTTGACCATTTGGTCGACGGACCCCCCCCGTAGAATCCTACAACATGGCATCCGCCTGTCGCGGCGTAGGTTTCGGATCCCGCCCACACCGCTTCTCCTTAGTAACATCGATTTATTACAGTGTACAAACTTACTCCGCACGTTTTTTGACGTGGATTAACTTACTCCGCGTTCTTGTTGAACTTACTCCGCGTTGTGTTTTAGATGAAGAAAACATACTCCGCGTCCTCCGAAGCTTACTCCGCCTGTGTTTTACGAAGGTGAGCGGCTTCAGATCTTCATGGGCATATGTCCGTCGTTCAGTTTTGCCCGAGGGCGCGCTGGCCGCAGGTCCGGCCTTGGGATTTGCAAGAATGGTCAACAACTTTTCGGCGGAGTAGGATGAAGAGTGAGGAGAGGAGGGAGATGAGGAGGAGGAGGAGGAGGAGGAGGATCAGGAGGAATGAGGCGGCTGTAACTACGAGATTAAACGTAGGCATCGGATGAACACGAGCCAGCTGCCTTGGACTAGAACCCAAGCGCGCGCGTGAAGCGCGCGTGCGTGGTTCTGGACTAAGTGAAGGATCAACCAGGCTCGAAGATGAAAACTGCATAAACATGGGCCTTCGAAGGTCCGCGCGGATTTCTTGGATCGGCGTTGGACCCCTCCCAGGTGCGCGAAGCGCGCTAGCGGTGGCCGGAGGCGCCGCCATGGTGGTCAGTGTCGATCTAGTAATCTGCTTGGACCTCTGAACGTTTGTGGTTATGCAGCTCGTTGTTCCTCCCGAATTGGTGTGATGGCATCTCGCTCGAGCACTGCCTTCGGACGGAGTCGACTGCATTGGGAAGGCGTCCCAGGGCGGCCCAGATGTTATGCCGAGAGACGATCCCGTCCTTCATGGTCGCAGGCCTTGGGCAGCCAGCAGCACTCCTAGTCCGATAGCTGAAACGACGAGGGTCCATTTCGATCCGATCGATCCGACTCGGTGCCGACTTCTGCTGGCCCGATCCGATTCGATTCCGATGCTCCGACGATCCGATGCTTCTCGATGCGTGCATGGCGCTGCTGTGCATCCTGGATCAGCCGATTCGACTCGGTTCCGCCTCCGTGCCCATGTGTTCGCCCACGTGTCCCGATTCGGTGCTCCTTCCGATCCTATCCTATTCATCGGTTCGTTGTTGACCGCTCCTGCGACATATCTGATCCACCGCGAGCGAGAAGTTCCTTGCTGTGCAGTATAACTCTTGCGTTTGCTTCGTCAGAGCAGTCCGGCTCATGATTTGCGAATTCACCCGCATGTGTCGTGGGCGACGACATCACCATCAACACTGCCGAATGCAATTCCTCGGCGCGGTCATCCCCATCCTCTGTCTCTCAAGTTGAAGCATCACTGAATTATTATTTGCATTATGATGATTATTATTGCAGATGGTGCTCTTGATTATTGGCAGCGCACTTACAATTTGCCACCGCATCCTTCCCAGTACTAGTCAGTTGGTCGAGGTGGTTATTCTCCATCAGCGCCAGTCACAACCACTCTCTAGCATGTAGATGAGGTGTTCCGAAACATATTCGGTCTTGAGGAAAATGTTTGAGAGAGGAGGAGCCTGTTCGACGGTTTGATTCGGAACCCCGTGGCAGGGTTGATTCATGTCAACTGGTCCAGCAGTCACGAGCCTGCTTTTTACATTGGATGCTTTTGATTGTGCCTTGGGAGGGTCTGCGCGGCAGTGCTTACCCTCTTGGCACTTGGTTGGCCAACCGGCGTTTGGGGCACGGGTGTTCGTGTCCGTTGCCGTTTCGTCGACTTGGGTCTTGGGTCCATCGAGCTCTTGGTTGCCTGAGGGGCCTCCGACCCCCAGGAGACCCACGATGAGAACACTGTGTGATCGAGCGTCTGCCTACGGAGGGGGAGAGACCACGGGGAGGGGGGATGAACGCGCTGACCAGACTTCTGACGATGTGATGTTCTCAATCGCGGCATTTTTATGTGGTTAATGTTCAGACTTAACGGCCGCTTCCAGGCCGCGGGACCACAACACATGGAGCCGTGTCGAAACATTGTCGCCGAGGAAGGCGTCCCAGGGGCGGCCAAGAGGGGGAGGATGACTATGGGGGGTGGACCTCATGGCCAGTAGTGTCTCTTCTGAGTTCAATACGCCCCTCGGCCCCCCCTGGGCCTCGCGAGTGCCTCGCGCCATGATTTGCGACCCCCCCCCTCTTGGACGCCCCCGGCCCCCCTCATGGACGCCTCCGAGTGACGGGGACCACCTGGGCCTGGGGCCGCGCTTTGAAAACAGCTCATTGTCGGATGGCGGGTCATTCCTTCACAGCTAACTCCACGCGTGAGCCCCAGTGGCGTTCCCGCGAGGACGTGCGACATGGTCTACATCTCTGTGATGCCCGCCTCCCGTGCCCCGCGTCTTAGATCGCGCGAGCAGTACCCTGTGAGCGACGTAGAAAAACGGGTCCACGGGTCCACTGCGCCTGCACTGGCGCTTCGGCTGCCCGCCCATGGTGGCGCGCTCGCGCCCTCCCAGGCGTAAGCCACCGCGCGAGATCGCTGTGACCATGCCTGCAAGATCACTTGTTCTTCGTCGCTCCCGTGGCCGTTGGGCGCCACACCCCGCCTCCTCTCCGCAGCTCACCACCTACCAAACCACCCCGACCCGACCCGAAGGCTCAGACTGGCCCTCGATTTCTGGTGGGGGGGGGGGTCGGGAAGCATCGAAAAAACACCTGTGGAAGCCTTACCCCCCCCCAACCCGAAATTCGGGTCTGCGGGTTGGGTTGGGGTGGCCTGGTAGGTCGTCCGCAGCAGGTGCCCGCACACCGCCGAGCCTGGCCCGGGGCAGCCCGGGGCGCCCCAGCGTGGTGGGCAGGCCCTCCGATCAACGTCTGTTCCTGCCAACGGGGCTTCTGTTCCTGCCAACGGGGCTTTGGAAATCAGCCCCCTGCGGTGATGGATCCTGATGATGGTGGTGATGATCATGACGATGGTGATGGCATTGGACGAGGGCGATGATGATGATGATGATGATGATGATGATGACGATGGTGTGGAGGGTGATGGTGGTGTTGGTGTTGGTGGTGAAGAAGATGATGATGATGGTGATGATGATGATGGTGATGATCATGATGAGCCCGTCATCATCAGTACCACCACCCTCCTCATCGTCATCATCGTCGTCATCGGGGGAAGAGGGGAGGATGATCAGGAAGAGCATGGAAGGGGAGGAAGTCCACTGGAGGGAGAGCATGGTGAGATGCTGTTTCGAGGTCCACTGGCTTTGGGCGCCAGCGCCCGTCAGCGGGGCCACCGCGAATTGGGGGGTTCGCAATCCCCTCCTGGTCGGCGACGACGACGACGACGACGACGACGACGACGACGACGACGACGACAGTCGGTCCCAAATCGGTTCAAAATCGGTCCCCAGACCCCTGCCAGGGTGCATTCGGATCAGTTTCCCGTCCGGGATCGACTTCTGGGGGCCCCGGAGTCCGAAGCCGGCCTTCACAAGCCGAAGTCGAGGATCAATCCCCTGAACCGATGATCGCTGACACTGGTGTCCGTTTGCAATCTTTTGCAGGCCTGGCCACGTCGGGCCCGTAGCCTCGGCTGTGCGTGCGTCGAGAGCTCCGAATCCCCAATAGGTGCATACGGGAGCTGGGAATCCCCAGTCGTCGTCGTCGTCGTCGTCGTCGTCGTCGTCGTCGTCGTCGTCGTCGTCGTCGTCGTCGTCGTCGTCGTCGTCGTCGCCGTCGCCGTCGCCGTCGCCGTCGCCGTCGCCGTCGCCGTCGCGCCGTCGCCGTCGTCGTCGTCGTCGTCGTCGTCGTCGTCGTCGTCTGCGTCGGCGTCGGCGTCGGCGTCGGCGTCGGCGTCGGCGTCGGCGTCGGCGTCGGCGTCGGCGTCGGCGTCGGCGTCTGCGTCGGCGTCGGCGTCGGCGTCGGCGTCGGCGTCATCCTCGTCGGCGTCTGCGTCGGCGTCGGCGTCGGCGTCGGCGTCGTCGTCTCGTCGTCGTCGGCGGCGGCGTCGTCGTCGTAGCCGTCGCCGCTGCCATGCACGTCGCCGTCGCCGTCGCCGTGCCCGCCCGCCGTCGCCGCCGCCGTCGTCGTCGTCGTCGTCGCAGTCGGTGCCGCAGTCGCCGCCGCCGCCGTCGTCGTCGCCGTCGCCGCCGCCATCGTCGCCCTCGCTGCCGTCGTCGCCGCCCGCCGCCGTCGCCGCCGCCGCCGTCGTCGCCGCCGCCACCGCCGCTGTCGCCGTCGTCGTCGCCGCCGCCGTCGTCGCCGCCGCCCCCGCCCCCCGCCCGCCGCCGCCGTCGCCGCCGCCGCCTTTCCCGCCGCCTCCAGGGCCTGCGGGCCCCAGCCTCAAAATGGGTCCCCGGACCCTTTCGGGGTCCAAGCGCAAAAGTTTTTCGAGCTGCGCCCGACCGCGGCGACGAGGGGGGCCCCAGGGCCAGGAAGCCTCGAACCTCGATCCGCGAGAGTCGAACTTCGAACCTCGGCGTGCATCCCCTTTTCAAAGTCAACGAAATCCGCGCAAAATCGGTGCCCAGAACCCTCCTGGGGTGCATCCGACGCAGTTCGTTGGTCCCGGATCGATTGTGCGACGGTCCCAGGGCCGAAAACTTCCTCGAACCTCGATGCCCGCCGCCGTGCCTGTCTTCCCCGCCCGTTGGTTCGCGGCGCCCTGGCACCGCATTGCCCCCGCGGCAACCCTCCATGCGGGCCGAGCGCCCGAGCGTCGTGTCGCCCTCCGGGGGTGGCACGACGCTCGGGCGTCGTCGTCGTCGTCGTCGTCGTCGTCATCGTCGTCGTCGTCGTCGTGGTCGTCGTCGTCGTCGTCGTCGCCGCCGCCGTCGTCGTCGTCGTCGTCGCGTCGAGCGGGCCAGCGGGGCGACGAGGCCTCGTCGCACCGCGAACAAGAGGTTCGGCCGTTTTCGGCCTCCGGGGGCCCTCAGAGGGCCCCAGGGCCGTGACCCAAAAACGACTTGGAAGGAAGAGCACCTCGCCGCGCCGCGAACGAAAATCATGACGGGAGGTTTTCAGCCGCTTTCGGATTCCGAAGGCTCCTTACAGGGCCTTGGGACCGTCAGCAGAACCGGCTGGGACGGAAGCCCCCTCCCCCGCGGGCTCCTGGGAGGGGGTGGCCGGGGGTGGCGGCAACGCGACCCCTGAGGATCCGAGACGGCCCACGAGAACCCCGAAGTGGCTCGGGCTCGGGAATGGATGCTCAGGACGGACGAGGGAAGCGTGGCGGAGGATGAGGAGGACAAGAGGGGAGGGAGGAGAAGGTGGAGGAAGAGAAGGAGCGGGAGATTGAAGCGGGGAGGAAAGGGAGGATGAGGAGGAGCAGGGATCTTCTTCGAGGAGGTGGCGTCGAGCAGGAGGAGGAGGAGGAGGAGGAGGAGGAGGAGGAGGAGGAGGGAGGGATGATGATGATGATGATGGTGACGATGCGGACGATGATGACGATGACGACGGCGACGACGACGATGATGATGACGATGATGGCGATGATGTCCGCGTGCCCAGCTAAATTTATAGCGGGTGCAAAGTGCACGTATTGCTGACATATCTTCAAAAGTTGATGTATACTAGGCTCTGGCTTACATGTGTACATATACACATATGTACAAACGTATTTCTATGCATGTATACACACATATACGTACGTAAAACGTGGGCAGGCCCGTCCGTTCAAGTACACGCATACATATACATGCACTGCCATGGACAAAGTCTGCCAATCCGCGCGCGCACAATCATATGCACACATATGTGTAAGCATACCACAACACTCATACGGCAGGTTCGCGTCGTGTCGACCGGCGGCGACCCCGCCGCCGGCGTTCAACGTTGAGCGCCGGCGGCGGCCCAGAATCGCTCGACGTCGAAAGATCTGTCGTTGGGGGAACCGCCGATCGTTCAAGGTTGAACGATCCACGCGGTGTCGGCAACCAACGCCGGGGTCGACGCGACGCGGACCTGCCTTCTACATCTAAGTGTGTGCGCACACACATTCGCACATTCATTCACACATACACTCGAAAATACATATTCATTCACATGCATCCACATGCGCTTACACGCATACAACTATGCATACTTGTATGTATATGCGAGTGTAGGCATTCACACAAACACCCGCTTTCACACATAAACCGAACAGAGGCTTAGATACATCCGTATCCATAAGTACCGCACGGCCGAGAAGGTTCAGCATGTGTTCTACATAGGCGAGTGGGCGAAACCACTCCCACATGTGAAACATATCAGAAATCCAGCCGCGGAGGCTTTCTGTACCGCTCACATAGGCGAGTGGGCCGGCCCACTCCCCTATGTGAACCATACCAGGAATCCTCCTGCGGAGGCTGTCTGTACTGGTCACATAAGCGAGCGGGCCAGCCCACTCCCCCATGTGAGCCATACCGGAAATCCGGCCGCGGAGGTTTTCCTGTTCTGGTTACATTGGCGAGTGGGCTGGCCCCCCCTATGTGAACCATACCAGAAATCCGGCCGCGGAGGCTTTCTGTATTTGTCATATAGGCGAGTGGGCCGGCCCACTCCACTATGTGATCCATACCAGAGCTCCGTGCACGAAAGGGGTGCGCGTGCGAGGATGAACGATCGCGCGCGAGCTGCAGCTCGGCGGTCGCACCTCCTCCTCCTCCTCCTCCTCCTTCCCCGTTTCTCCCCCTCCTCTTCCACCTAATCATCTTTCCGCCCTTCCTCCTTCTCATCAGCACCCCCACTCACCCCCTCGTCATTTTAGGAAACGCCAACCAAGAAACTACAAATAACACATAATCGAAATAAGAAAACCTGCAATCCGAAAGAAACCCTGGTCATGAAACTACAACGCTGCTCAAAAAAAAACCAAGCCATTCTCAAAAACAACATACCGTACAACGTTGTGCAAACAAACAACCAAAATGCAACCACATGCATGTATGAAACAAAACTCTGGTCGTGAAGCCGCAACGTGGTGCAAAGCAACAACATAAAAAAACAACATCTGATCATGCATGTATAACGTGGTGCAAAAAACTCAAAAAATCAGATCATGAATATACAACGTGGTGCAAAAAACAAAACAACAAAATATGTTCATGCATATACAACGCTGCGCAAACGAAACTCACAAAAACAAAATCCCGATCATGAAAAAGTAACGTGGTGCAGCATCCACAATGAAAACGCATGTTTTCTAATTCATGTTAACCAATGTTAGCGCAAATTCAACATTTAGCATACTCTAGTAAAGGTTTATGTTAAAACAAAGTAAACCAAGGTAAAGTTTAACTCGAGCGAGGTTTTTCGCTTAACATGAACTTAACTTGAATTGACAAAGCAAGATAAACTTATATCACAAGCCATAAACGTTTACAAGCACGGTAAGTCATGCTAAACAAATCAAAACTTTGTGTGATGTTATACGTGCTTATGTTGATGTTGCAAGTGATTGGGTCTACGTTATATTTGGTAGTCGCTGTTATTAAGATGTTATAAGAGTGGATGTGCGGCTTATACATGTTTGTGTAGAGGTTATGATTATGTATATCTAGCTAACTCAAGTTTAAACCAAAATTCATCTAAGTATGTGAACCATGTCAGGAAGCTTGCCGCGTCAAGATTGCTGATATGGTTTACATACGGGAGTGGGCCGGCCCACTCCCCTGTGTAAACCATACCAGCAATCTTGACGCGGCAAAATTTCTGATATGGTTTACATAGGGGAGTGGGCCGGCCCACTCCCCTATGTAAACCATACTAGAAATCTTGCCGCGGCAAAATATTTGGTATGGTTTACATAGGGGAGTGGGCCAGCCCACTCCCCTATGTAAACCATACCAGAAAGCTTGCCGCGGCAAGATTTCTGGCATGGTTTACATAGGGGAGTGGGCTGGCCCACTCCCCTATGTAAACCATGAGCGCGCACGCCCGTTGTACGATTCTCGCACAATGTAAACTGGGAGTGCGCGCTCATGGTTTACATAGGGGAGTGGGCCGGCCCACTCTATGTAAACCATGAGCGCGCACACCCACTTTACATCAACCACCATGCTTCCTCGAAGTTGATGTAAGGTGGGGGTGCGCGCTCATGGTTTACATAGGGGAGTGGGCCGGCCCACTCCCCTATGTAAAACATGAGCGCGCACTCCAGTTTACATTGTGCGAGAATCGTACAACGGGCGTGCGCGCGCTCATGGTTTACATAGGGAGTGGCCGGCCCACTTATGTAAACCATACCAGAAATCTTGCCGCGGCAAGCTTTCTGGTATGTTTTACATAGGGGAGTGGGCCGGCCCACTCCCCTATGTAAACCATATCAGAAATCTTGCCGCGGCTAGCTTTCTGGTATGGTTCGCGTACTTAGATGAACTTTGGTTTAAACTGGAGTTAGCTAGATATACATAGTTATAACCTCTACACAATCATGTATAAGCCGCACATCACTTCTTATAACATCTTAATAACAGCGACAAACAGTTACCCTTGCAACATCGACCTAAACACGTATAGCATCACATACAGCTTATAACATTTGTTTAACACGAATTACCTTGCTTGTACACGTTTATGGCTTGTGATATAAGTTTGTCTTGCTTGGCTAATTCAAGTTAAGCTCACGTTATGCGAAACACCTCGCCCAAGTTAAACTTTACCTTGGTTTAAATTGATTTAACATAGACACTCACTACAGTATGCTAAATGTTGAATTTGCGTTAACACTGGTTAATATGAATTAGAAACATGCGTTTTCATTGTAGATGTTGCGCCACGTTATGCTTTCATGATCGGGACTTTGTTGTTGTGAGTTTGTTGCGCCGCGTTGTATATGCATGAACATATTGTTGTTTTGTTTGTTTTTTTGCACCACGTTGTATATTCATGATATAATATTGTGTTTGAGTTTTTTTGCACCAAGTTATAAATGTATGATCAGATGTTACTTTTATGTTGTTGTTTTGCACCACGTTGCGGATTCATGATCAACGTTTTGTTTTATACATGCATGTGGTTGCATTTTTGTGGTTTGCTTGCACAACGGTGTACGGTATGTTGTTTTGAGAATGGCTTGTTCTTTTGAGCAACGTTTTAATTTGATGACCAGATTTCCTTCTGATTGCACGTTTTCTTATTTAGATTATGCGTTATTTGTAGTTTCTTGGTTGGCGTTTCCTAAAATGACGAGGGGGTGAGTGGGGGTGCTGATGAGAAGGAGGAGAGGGCGGAAAGATGATGAGGTGGAGGAGGGGGAGAAACGGGGAAGGAGGAGGAGGAGGAGGTGCGACCGCCGAGCTGCAGCTCGCGCGCGATCGTTCATCCTCGCACGCGCACACCTTTCGTGCACGGAGCTCTGGTACGGATCACATAAGGGAGTGGGCCGGCCCACCAGCCTATGTGACAAAAACAGAAAGCCTGCGCGGCCGGATTTCTGGTATGGTTCACATAGGGGGGGGCCAGCCCACTCGCCAATGTAACCAGAACCGGAAAACCTCCGCGGCCGGATTTCCGGCATGGCTCACATGGGGGAGTGGGCTGGCCCGCTCGCTTATGTGACCAGTACAGACAGCCTCCGCAGGAGGATTCCTGGTATGGTTCACATAGGGGAGTAGGCCGGCCCACTCGCCTATGTGAGCAGTACAGAAAGCCTCCGCGGCTGGATTTCTGATATGTTTCACATATGGGAGTGGGTTCGCCCACTCGCCTATGTAAAACATGCTGAGCCTTCTCGGCCGTGCGGCACTTATGGATACGGATGTATATAAGACTCTGTTTGGTTTATGTGTGCAAGCGTGTGTTTGTGTGAATGCCTACACTCGCATATACATACAAGTATGCATAGTTGTATGCGTGTAAGCGCATGTGGATGCATGTGAATGAATATGTGTTTTCGAGTGTATGCGTGAATGAATGTGCGAATGTGTGTGCGCACACACTTAGATGTATACGTCATGTCCGCGTCGTGTCGACCCCGGCGTTGGTTGCCGACACCGCGTGGATCGTTCAACCTTGAACGATCGGCGGTTCCCCCAACGACAGATCGTTCAACGTCGAGCGATTCTGGGCTGCCGGCGGCGCTCAACGTTGAACGCCGGCGGCGGGGTCGCCGCCGGTCGACACGACGCGAACCTACTGTATGAGTGTTGTGGTATGGTTACACATATGTGTGCGTGCGCGCGCGGGTTGGCAGACTTTGTCCATGGCAGTGCATGTATGTGTATGTGTGTACTTGAACGGACGGGTCTGCCCACGTTTTTACGTACGTATATGTATGTGTGTACATGCATAGAAATACGTTTGTACATGTGTGTGTATATGTACACATGTAAGCCGGAGCCTATTATACATCAGTTTTTGAAGATACGTCAGAAGTACGCGCACTTTGCACCCGCTTTAAATTTAGCTGGGCACGTGGACATCATCATCACCATCATCATCATCGTCGTCGTCGCCGTCGTCATCGTCATCATCGTCCGCATCGTCACCATCATCATCATCGACCGTCAGCTTTGGGTCCCCCCTCGTAGTCGTCGTCTTTGTCCTCCTCCTCCTCCTCGCCCTCCTCCTCCTCCTCCTCTTAACCGTTCTATATATTCCCGTCCTCCTCCCTCCCTCCTCTTCCTCCTCCTCCTGCTCGACGCCGCCTCCTCGAAGAAGATCCCTGCTCCTCCTCATCCTCCCTTTCCTCCCCGCTTTCTTCAATCTCCCGCTCCTTCTCTTCCTCCACCTTCTGCTCCTTCCTCCCCTCTTGTCCTCCTTATCCTCCGCCCCGCTTCCCTCCTCGTCCGTCCTGAGCATCCATTCCCGAGCCCGAGCCACTTTGGGGTTCTCGCGGGCCGTCTCGGATCCTCAGGGGTCGCGTTGCCGCCACCCCCGGCCACCTCCTCCCAGGAGCCCGCGGGGGAGGGGGTTTCCGTCACAGCCGTTTCTACTGACGGTCCCAAGGCCCTGTAAGGAGCCTTCGGAATCCGAAAGCGGCTGAAAACCTCCCGTCATGATTTTCGTTCGCGGCGCGGCGAGGCGCTCTTCCTTCCAAGTCGTTTTTGGGTCACGGCCCTGGGGCCCTCTGAGGGCCCCCGGAGGCCGAAAACGGCCGAACCTCTTGTTCGCGGTGCGACGAGGCCTCGTCGCCCCGCTGGCCCGCTCGACGCGACGACGACGACGACGACGACGACGACGACGACGACGACGGCGGCGGCGACGACGACGACGACGACGACGACGACGATGACGACGACGACGCCCGAGCGTCGTGCCACCCCCAGAGGGCGACACGACGCTCGGGCGCTCGGCCCGCACGGAGGGTTGCCGTGGGGGCAATGCGGTGCCGGGGCACCGCGAGCCAACGGGCGGGGAAGACAGCGGGCATCGAGGTTCGAGGAAGCTTTCGGCCCTGGGACGGTCGCAAAATCGATCCGGGACCAAAACACTGCGTCGGAGGCACCCCAGGGAGGTTCTGGGGACCGATTTTGCGCGGATTCCGTTGATTTTGAAAACGGGATGCACGCCGAGGTTCGAAGTTCGACTCTCGCGGATCGAGGTTCGAGGCTTCCTGGCCCTGGGCCCCCCCTCGTCGCCGCGGTCGGACGCGGCTCGAAAAACTTTTGCACTTGGACCCCGAAAGGGTCCGGGGACCCATTTTGAGGCTGGGGCCCGCAGGCCCTGGCGGCGGCGGGAAAGGCGGCGGCGGGCGGGGCACGGGGGCGGCGGCGACGACGGCGGCGGCGACGACGAAGGCGACGGCGGCGACGACGAAGGCGACGGCGGCGACGGCGGCGGCGACGACGGCGGCGGCGGCAGCGGCGGCGGGCGGCGACGACGGCAGCGAGGGCGACGATGGTGGCGGCGACGGCGACGACGACGGCGGCGGCGGCGACTGCGGCACCGACAGCGACGACGACGACGGCGGCGACGGCGGCAGCGGGCACGGCGACGGCGACGGCGACGTGGATGGCAGCGGCGACGGCGACGGCTACGACGACGACGCCGTCGACGACGACGAGGACGACGCCGACGCCGACGCCGACGCCGACGCCGACGCCGACGCCGACGCCGACGCCGACGCCGACGCCGACGCCGACGCCGACGCCGACCCCGACGCCGACTCCGACGCCGACGCCGACGCCGACGCCGACGCCGACGCCGACGCCGACGCCGACGCCGACGCCGACGCCGACGCCGACGCCGACGCCTACGCCGACGCCGACGCCGACGCCGACGCCGACGCCGACGCCGACGCCGACGCCGACG
>CAUYUJ010017366.1:157309-238511 GCA_963575745.1 Prorocentrum cordatum | reverse complement strand
TCAGGCACGGTCTGCGGGCGGAATCTGTGGCTGTGCCAGGGCAGGATCCGTGCGTGCTGTGCCGTGTCCAGGTGCCCGGAGACGGCGGCGCCGGCGGCGATGGGCACGTGCACGTGGCGGCGGTGCACCTGCCCACGGACGCGCTATGGGAACGGCGTCGTGCGATACTTGGGAAGATTGTGGCGAAGTGCGGGGACGAGTGCCATCGGCTGCTCATCGTGGGCGACATGAACAGCACGGATGCGCAGGTGCAGGCAGCCGTGGAGCAGTTGCGTCTGAGGGACGCATGGTATGAGGGCCGATCCTGGGGTTGCCCCGGCAATAAGTTCTATTCGGGTCTCGGCGAGAGGGGGGCTGTCGGCCGGAGACGTGACCGGGTGCTCTTTGGAGCGGATCTCTGGTCCGAGGTGCACTTGGTAGGGAAAGGGAAGGTGTTCTTCGAGGGTTCCGAGTTCCACATGTCCGACCACTATGGGCTGTTCGGGTATGTGCGTGCCCACGCGTGCTTTGGATCTCGGGAGCAGAAGATGGGGGCCGTGGCGCAGCGCGCGCGAGTCGTGCTGCAGGCGACGCGCGATCAGTCACAGAGACTGGAGGGTGTGGAGGTTCAGAGTCGGTTACAGCGTGGTCGAGAGGCACCGGCGCTGGCCCGGCAGCAGGCGCAGGAACGAGATCGAGAGGCGTACTTGCGGACGCAGCAGCGGGCTGCCCGCCGCCGACAGCGCCGTCGGGAACAAGCGATATCCGCAGCGTTCGGGCCACAGAGTTTGTTTGCTTTGGGTCGCCCGGTTCCGCCGCCGCCGAGCCCCTGCCCGCCTCCGCCGCCACCGTGCCCGGCAGACATGTAAGTCCCGAACGTGGCTGGCATTCGCGCGGCTTCGTGGGACAGCGTGCGGTGCGTGCCCGTCCGAGGGATGCCGCGGCCATGGCACACCTGCTACGTGGTCAGTGTGACGCAGCTGATGTTGCGGACGCCTGCCGTCTTGGAGTGGCTTCGATGGCATTCAGAGAAGCAGTGCGAGGACCGGGGCACGGGGCGTTGTTGCGTGTGCGGGATGTGGGAGACGTACAACCAGTTGTGCTCGCGACGCTGGCAGCAGGGACCTGTGAGTGTGCTGCGGCGTACGAGCGTTGACTGCGACGACGATGTGATGGGGCGGCCAAGTGAGTTCAACGACCCGTGGCAGCAGCAGGATGTGTTTGCGTATTGGGGTAAGCTGATGGTGGCTGCGCGTGACGCAGAGATGTTGGCAGGTCGGTTTGCGCAGCGGGAGCCCGATAGCATCCGCGCGGTGAATCTGCGGGTGACGTGCGTTGATCAGATGTTCGGGTTCGTCGTGGAGAAGCGGGAAAAGTGTGACGTGTGCAATTACGAGACTGTCGCGTACGAGGCTGAGGATGTGCTGAAGCTGCGTGTTCATGGGCGTCCAGGTGGGCCCTTGATGCTGCAGGAGTTGTACTGCGACTTTTGTGCTCCTGAAGATATCGAGAAGAGCTGCCCGGGGTGCTGCCGCGACGAGCACGACCGGGTTAAGCGCGTGAGGCAGACGAGAGCCACTGGTGTGCCACAGGTTCTGGTGGTTCAATTGAGGAGGGGCTCCGAGGCGCGGGAGGCAGTGTGGGTGGAAGAGCAACTGAGGCTGCCAGGGCTTCCCCAGATGCAGTTGGTCGGTGTGGTTTACCATAATGGGCGGTCAGTTAATTGCGGCCATTACACGACTCTGTGCCGCGTTTATGATGGGAGGTACTTCATGTTTGACGACGACGAGCCACCGCGCTTGATCCGAGACGAGCCGGCGCACATCAAGCAGAAGGAGGCGTACATGGCAGTGTATTGCCGCCTGGGCCGCGGTCAGGGGCAGGGCGCGGCCGCAGGTGCGACCGAGGTGGACGCAGCGCGTGAGGGGCAGGGCAGTGGCGGGAGTGGGCCGGGGGGCGGTGATGCGAGCGCGTCTGGTGGCGGCGGATGGGGCGGGGGTGGGGCGGTTGGTGGTGACGCCGACGGAGCGACGGAGCGCGAGGGGGGGAGTGGGGCGTCGGCGGCCCGAGGGAACGGGCGCGCGGGCGGCGTCGCTGGCGATCGGGCCGGGGCTTCGGCGTCTGTTGGGTCGAGGGGTGAGCCTACGTCCGGCGGTGGAGTTGGTGCAGGGCCAGGCCGTGGAGGACGCAGGGGGGGCGTTGTCTCGATTGCCGCCGCCGAGCCGCGTTCCGCGAGCAGGCGCCTGCGGAGGAAGTGCGCGGTTTCGACGTCAGGGGAGGGGCGCGCCGTCGATGGTGATGGTGCGGCTGGGCGGCGAGCGGTCACGACGAAGGGCAGGGCTTCGGGCGCAGCCGAGTCAAGGGGCGCGGCAGGCGCCCGCGACTTGACCGCTGGGGTTGGCCTGGGGGCGGTGTCTCCGAGGGAGGGGGGGGTCTCTGGCTCGCCTGGTGGCGCCGCTCCGCGTTCCGCCGCGCGGCGGGCACGGGAAAAGACGGCGACGCCTCGCTCGGATGCAGGGGCGGCGGGGGGCGCGGCGGGCGCGGCTGGAGTCAGGGATGTCGGCGGGGAGCGCGACGTCGCTGGGCCAGGGCGCGTCCGAGGTGGCCGAGGGTCCGGGGGGGCGCGCGCGGGCGGCGGGGGTCTAGGTGGCGATGTGGCGTGCGCGAGTGTCGCGGGGGGGGAAGATGCGGCAGCGGTGGAGACGGTGCGGGTTTCAGCGTCGGGGGAACGAAAGGTGGAGCCTCGGTCAGAGGCGGAGGTCCCGCGGAGGAGCTCGGCGCGTTTGGCGGCGCGAGCTGCGCCCGGCCCCGTCGCGGTCGAGGAGGGGGCTGCCGCGGGCGAGGGCGCGTATATACGGGGGGGGGTGCTGGTGCGCCCGAGGCGCGCGGGGCCGTCTGGACCGTCGAGTGGCGGCGGCGCCGCGCGAGTGGTGACAGGTTTCGGCGCGGGAAGGATCGAGAACTTGGCTGCGTTCCAGCGCAGCCGCGATTTGGGGGATGCGACGCGCGCGTCGCAGCGGGTCTCGGAGGGGGCCCGAGGGAGGTGCGTGGATATGCAGGGGAATGAGCTGGATCCGTCTGCGGGGTCCGCCTGGCATGCGGGTCGATAGGGCGGGGGGTGCGGTGGGAGCTGGGTGTTGAGGGGGGAAGAGTGGGGAAGCAAGACGGGGGGGGAGAGCGGGTAAATCAGGGCAAGGCTGTGCTGCGAGGTTCGGCTCCTCCCCCCTCAAGTCTTTTCTCTCCGCTGGCGCTCCGTGAGGGCGAAGTGGCTGGAGCGGAGGGGGGGCTGGCCCCGTAGCGGGGCGGTGCCTCCCCCCTCCGGAGCGCCAGCGAGGAGGGGGGTGCGCGTGGATGAAGGGCTGGAACTCTTTGTGGCGGTGGCGCCGATCAAGTGTTGGATGGTTCCGAAGGGATCGATGATTGGAGGGGCCTGGGGAGGGTCTCGGGTATGCCGGGAAATGAGTTGGATCCGTCGGCGTGGTTGTCGGAGTTCGCGAGGGCGGAGTGGTTGGAGTGGAGGGGCGGCCGGCCCCGAAATGGTGCGGCGCCTTCCCCCTCCGGAGCGCCGGAAGGGGGTGTGGTGGGTGGGGGGGGGCTCTGTGTGCCTGTCTGTGTGTCTGTGTGTCTATGTCTCTATGTGTCTATGTGTCTGTGTGTCTGTGTGTCTGTGTGTCTGTGTTTTGGCGTCTGTGTGTCTGTGTGTCAGTGTGTCAGTGTGTCTGTGTATCTGTTTGTGTGTGTGTGTGTGTGTTTGTGTGTCTGTCTGTCTGGGTGTTTGTGTGTCTGTGTGCCTGTGTGTCTTTGGTCAGGAGGAAAAAAGCACAGACGCAATTGATCGTCGCTTCGATAGAATATATGGGAAAATATGGGGAGTGGGATGGTAGACAAAAAGCGCAGAAAATATGGGAACATATGGGGATTTGTTTAATTTGTGTGTATTCATTTGTGTGTCCTGGGGCCCCTTCATTTTTGCCTGCGTGTCTGTGTGTCCTTGTGTCTGCGTGTCTGTGTGTTGTTGTGTCTGCGTGTCTGCGTGTCTGTGTGTCCGCGTGTCTGTGTGTCCGTGTGTCTTGTGTGTCTGTGTGTCTGTGTGTCTGTGACTCTGGTGCTCTGTGTGTCTGTGTGCTTGAGTGTCTGTGTCTCTGTGTGTCTGTGTATTTGTGTGTCTGTATGTCTGCGTGTTTGTGTGTCTTCGTGTCTGTGTGTCTGTGTGTCTGTGTGTCGGTGTGTCTGTGTGTCTGTGTGTCTGTGTGTCTGTTTGTCGGTGTGTCTGTGTGTCTGTGTGTCTGTGTGTCTGTTTGTCTGTGTGTCTGTGTGTCGGTGTGTCTGTGTGTCTGTGACTGTGTGTCTGAGTGTCCGTGTGTATTTTGTGTCTGTGTGGCCGTGTGTCTGTCTGTCTGTGTGTGTGGTTGTCTGTGTTTGTGTGTCCGTGTGTCCGTGTGTCTGTGTGTCTATGTGTCTGTCTGTCTCTCTGTATGTCTGTCTGTCTGTTTGTCTGTCTGTGTGTCCGTGTGGCAGTGTGTCTGTGTGTCTGTGTGTCTGTGTGTCTGTGTGCCTGTGTTTCTGTCTTTCTGTCTTTCTGTGTGTCTGTGCGTCTGTGCTGCTGTGTGTCTGTGTGTTTGTGTGCGTGTGTCAGTGTGTCAGTGTGTCTGTGTGTCTGCGTGTCTCTGTGTCTGTGTTTCTGTGTGTCAGTGTGTCAGTGTGTCTGTGTCTCTGTGTGTCTGTGTGTCTGTGTGTCTGTGTGTCTGTGTGTCTGTGTGTCTGGGTGTCTGGGTGACCGTGTGTCTGTGTGTCTGTGTGTCTGTGTGTCTGTGTGTCTGTGTGTCTTTTTTTTTGCGTCTGTGTGTCTGTGTGTCAGTGTGGCAGTGTGTCCGTGTAACTGTTTGTCTGTGTGTCTGTGTGTCTGTCTGTCTGTGTGTCTGTGTGCCTGTGTGCTTTTGTGCCTGCGTGCCTGTGTGTTTCTTTGTCTGCGTGTCTGTGTGTTGGTGTTTCTGCGTGTCTGCGTGTGCTTGTGTGTCTGTGTGTCTGTGTGACTGTGTGTCTGTGTGTCTGTGTGTCTGTGTGTCTGTGTGTCTGTGTGTCTGTGTGTCTGGTGCTGTGTGTGTCGGTGTGTTTGAGTGTCTGTGTGTCTGTGTGTCTGTGTATTTGTGTGTCTGTGTGTCTGCGTGTATGCGTGTTTTTTTGTCTGTGTGTCTGTGTGTCTGTGTGTCTGTGTGTCTGTGTGTCTGTGTGTCTGTGTGTCCGTGTGTATGTGTGTCTGTGTGTCTGTGTGTCTGTGTATCTGTCTCTCTGTCTTTCTGTTTGTCTGTGTGTCTGTTTGTCCGTGTGTCTGTGTGCCTGAGTGTCCGTGTGTGTGTGTGTGTCTGTGTGTCTGTGTGTCTGTGGGTCTGTGTGTCCGTGTGTCTGTGTGTCTGTTTGTCTGTGTGTCCCTGTGCCTCTGTGTCAGTCTTCCTGTCATTCTTTGTGTCCGTGTGTCTGTGTGTTTGTGTATCTGTGTGTCTGGTTGCTTGTGTGTCTGTGGGTCCGTGTGTCAGTGTGTCTGTGTGTCTGTGTTTCTGTGTGCCAGTGTGTCAATTTGTCAGTGTGTCAGTGTGTCTGTGTGTCTGTGTGTCTATGTGTCTGTGTGTCTGGGTGTCTGGGTGTCAGTCTGGCAGTGTGTCCGTGTGTGTGTGTGCCTGTGTGTCTGTGTATCTGTGTGTCTGGTTGTCTGTGTGTCTGGGTGTCTGTGTGGTTGTGTGTCTGTGTGTCTGTGTGTGCGTGTGTCCGTGTGTCTGTGTGTCTGCATGTCCGTGTGTCCGTGTGTCCGTGTGTCTGTCTGTCTGTGTGTCTGTGTGTCTGTGTGTCTGTGTGTCTGTGTGTCTGTGTGTTTCTGTGTTGGTGTGTCTGTGTGTCTGTGTGTTGGTGTCTGTGTGTCCGTGTGTCCGTGTGTCTGTGTGTGTCTGTGTGTCTGTGTGTCTGTGTGTCTGTGTGTCTGTGTGTCCGTGTGTCTGTGTGTATGTGTGTGTGTCTGTCTGTCTGTGTGTCGGTGTGTCTGTGTGTCTGTGTGTCTGTGTCTGTGTGTCTGTATGTCCGTGTGTCTTTTGTGTCCGTGTGTCCGTGTGTCCGTGTCTGTGTGTCTGTATGTCTGTGTGCTTGTGTGTCTGTGTGTCTGTGTGTCTGAGTGTCTGCGTGTCTGGGTGTCTGTGTGTCTGTGTGACTGGTTGTCTGTGTCTCTGTGTATCCTTGTGTCTGCGCGTCTTTGTGTCTGTGTGTCTGCGTTTCTGTATGTCAGTATGTCTGTGTGTCTGTCTGTCTGTGGATCTGTCTGTGTGTCTGTCTTTCTGTGCGTGTGTGTGTGGGTGTCTGTCTGTGTGTCTGTGCGCGTGTATTTGCGTGTGTGTGTGCGCGTGTGTGTGTGTCAGTGTGTGTGTGTGTGCGCGTGGCGCTGGCATCCCCGCGCTGCCCCCCCCCCCCCTTTCCCGGGCGCTCCGCGAGGGCGGAGTGGTTGGAGTGGAGGGAGGGCCCGCCCTAAATTGGGGCGGTGCCTCCCCCCTCCGGAGCGTCTGCGTGTCTGTGTTTCTGCGTGTCTGTTTGTCTGTGTGTCTTTGTGTCGATGTGTCTATGTGTCCGTGTGTCTGTGTGTCTGTATGTCTGTGTGTCTGTGTGTCTGTGTGTTTGTGTGTCTGCGTCTGTGTGTCTGTGTGTCTGTGTTTCCCTGTGTCTTTTGTTTCTGTATGGCCGTCTGTGTCTGGTGTCTGTGCTTCTGTCTGTGCGTGTTTGTCTGTGTGTCCGTGCGTCCGTGTGTCTGTGTGTCTGTGTGTCGGCGTGTCTTTGTGCCCTGTGTTTCTGTGTGTCAGTGTGCCAGTGTGTCTGTGTCTCTGTGTGTCTGAGTGTCTGTGTGTCTGTGCGTCTATTTATCTGTGTGTCTGTGTGTGTGTCTGTGTGTCTGTGTGTCTTCAGTGTGACGGTGTGTCTGTGTGTCTGTGTGTCTGTATTTTTTTGGGGCGTCTGTGTGTCAGTGTGTCAGTGTGTTTGTGTATCTGTTTGTCTGTGTGTCTGTGTGTCTGTCTGTCTGTGTGTGTGTCTGTGTGCCTGTGTGCCTTTGTGCCTGCGTGTCTGTGTGTCCTTGTGTCTGCGTGTCTGTGTGTTGGTGTTTTTGCGTGTCTGCGTGTGAATGCGTCTCTGTGCGTCTGTGTGCCTGTGTGTCTGTGTGTCTGAGTGTCTGCGTGTCTGTGTGTCTGGTGCTGCGTGTGTCAGTGTGCTTGAATGTCTGTGTGTCTGTGTGTCTGTGTATTTGTGTGTCTGTATCTCTGTGTGTCTGTGTGTCTGCGTGTCTGTGTTTCTGTGTGTCTGTGGGACTGTGTGTCTGTGTGTCTGTGTGTCTGTGCTTCCGTGTGTTTGTGTGTATGTGTGTCTCTGTGTCTGTGTGTCTGTGTGCTTGTGTTTCTGTCTTTCTGTCTTTCTGTGTGTGTCTGTGTGTCTGTGTGTCTGTGTGTCTGAATGTCCAAGTTTTTGCGTGTATGCGTGTCTTTTTGTCTGTGTGTTTGTGTGTCTGTGTGTTTGTGTGTCTGTGTGTCCCTGTGCCTGTGTGTGTTTTTCTGTCTTTCTTTGTGTCCGTGTGTCTGTGTGTCTGTGTATCTGTATGTCTGGTTGCCTGTGTGTCTATGTGTCTGTGTGTCTGTGTGTCTGGGTGTTTGGGTGTCCGTCTGTCAGTGTGTCCGTGTGTCTGTGTGTCTGTGTTTCTGTGTATCCTTGTATTTGTGTGTCTGTATGTCTCTGTGTCTGTGTGTCTGCGTTTCTGTGGGTCCCTGTGTGTGTCCGTGTGTCTGTGTGTCAGCGTGTCCGTGTGCCCATGTGTCTGTGTGTCTGTGCGTCTATGTGTCTGTGGGCCCGTGTGTGTGTCTGTGTGTCTGTGTGTCAGCGTGTCCGTGTAACCATGTGTGTGTGTGTCTGTGTGTCTGTGTGTATGTGTGTCTGTGTGTCTGTGTGTCTGAATGTCTGTGAGTCCTGTGTGTTTTTGTGTTGGTGTGTCCGTGTGTCTGTGTGCTGGTGTCTGTGTGTTCGTGTGTCCGTGTGTCTGTGTGTTTGAGTGTCTGAGTGTTTGTGTGTCTGTGTTTCTGTGTGTCTGTGAGTTCGTGTGTCTGTGTGTATGTGTGTCTGTGTGTCTGTGTGTGTGTGTGTGTCTGTGTATCTGTCTGTCTGTGTGTCTCTGTGTCTGTTTGTTTGTGTGTCTGTACGTCCGTGTCTTTTGTGTCCTTGTGTCCGTGTGCTCGTGTCTGTGTGTTTGTATGTCTGTGTGTTTGTGTGTTCGTGTGTCTGTGTGTCTGAGTGTCTGCGTGTCTGGGTGTCTATGTGTCTGTGTGACTGGTTGTCTGTGTGTCTGTGCATCCTTGTGTCTGCGTGTCTTTGTGTGTGTGTCTGCGTGTCTGTGTGTCTGTCTGTTTGTGGATCTGTCTGTGAGTCTGTCTTTCTGTGCGTCTGTGTGTGTGTCTGTCTGTCTGTGCGCGTGAATTTGCGTGTGTGTGTGCGCGTGTGCGTGTGCGTGTCAGTGTGTGAGTGTGTGCGCGCGCGGCGCTGGCAGCCCCGCGCTGCCGCCCCCCCCCCCCCCTTCCGGGCGCTCCGCGAGGGCGGAGTGGTTGGAGTGGAGGGAGGGCCGGCCCCAAAATGGGGCGGCGCCTCCCCCCTCCGGAGCGCTGGAAGGGGGTGTGGTGGGTGGGGGGGCTCTGTCTGCCTGTCTGTGTGTCTGTGTGTCTGTGTATCTGTGTGTCTGTGTTTTTGTGCGTCTGTGTGTCTGTGTGTCAGTGTGTCAGTGTGTCTGTGTATCTGTTTGTCTGTGTGTCTGTGTGTCTGTCTGTCTGGGTGTTTGTGTGTCTGTGTGCCTGTGTGCCTTTGTGCCTGCGTGTCTGTGTGTCCTTGTGCCTGCGTGTCTGTGTGTGGGTGTGTCTGCGTGGCCGCGTGTCTGTGTGTCTGCGTGTCTGTGTGTCCGTGTGTCTATGTGTCTGTGTGTCTGTGTGTCTGTGTGCTTGAGTGTCTGTGTGTCTGTGTGCTTGAGTGTCTGTGTGTTTGTGTGTCTGTGTATTTGTGTGTCTGTATGGCTGTGTGTCTGTGTGTCTCCGTGTCTGTGTTTCTGTGTGTCTGTTTGTCTGTGTGTCTGTGTGTCTGTGTGTCTATGTGTCCGTGTGTCTCTGTGTCTGTGTGTCTGTGGTCTGTGGGTCTGTGTGTCTGTTTGTCCGTGTGTCTGTGTGTCTCTATGGCCGTATGTCTGTCTGTCTGTGTAAGAGTTTGTCCGTGTGTCTGTGTGTCCGTGTGTCTGTGTGTCTGTGTGTCTGTGTGTCTGTGGGTCTTTGTGTCTGTGTGTCTATGTGTGTCTGTCTGTCTGTCTGTATGTGCGTCGGTGTGTCTGTGTGTCTGTGTGTCTGTGTGTCTGTGAGTCAGTGTGTCTGTGTGTCTGTTTGTATGTGTGCCTATGTTTCTGTCTGCGTGTCTTCCTGTGTGTCTGTGTGCTTGTGTGGCCGTGTCTGTGTGTCTATGTGTCTGTGAGTCTGTGTGTCTGTGTGTTTGTGTCTCTGTGTGTCTGCGTGTTTGTGTTTCTGTGTGTCAGTGTGTCAGTGTGTCATTGTGTCTGTGTCTCTGTGTGTCTGTGTGTCTTTGTGTCTGTGTGTCTGTGTGTCTGGGTGTCCCTGTTTCTGTGTGTCTGTGTGTCTGTGCGTCTGTGTGTCTGTGTGTCTGTTTCTTTTTTTGCGTCTGTGTGTCTGTGTGTCAGTGTGTCAGTGTGTCGGTGTATTTGTTTGTGTGTGTCTGTGTGTCTGTGTGTCTGTGTGCCTGTGTGCCTTAATGCCTGCGTGTCTGTGTGTCCTTGTGTCTGTGTGTCTGTGTGCGTGTATGCGTGTGCCTGTGTGTCTGTGTGTTTGTGTTTCTGTGTGTCTGTGTGTCTGAGTGTCTGTGTGTCTGTGTGTCTGGTGCTGTGTGTGTCAGTGTGCTTGATTGAGTGTCTGTGTGTCTGTGTGTCTTTGTATTTGTGTGTCTGTACGTCTGTGTGTCTGTGTGTCTGCGTGTCTGTGTGTCTGTGTGTCTGTGTGTCTGTGTGTCTGTGTGTCTGTGTGTCTGTGTGTCTTTGTGTCTGTGTGCCTGTGTGCCTGTGTTTCTGTCTTTCTGTCTTTCTGTGTCTGTGTTTCTGTGTGTCTGTGTGTCTCTGTGTGTCTGAGCGTCCGCTTGTCTGTGCGTCTGTGTGTCTGTGGGTCTGTGGGTCTCTGTGTCTGTGTGTCTGTGTGTCTGTGTGTCTGTGTGTCCCTGTGCCTGTGTGTGTTTGTCTGTCTGTCTTTGTGCCCGTGTGTTTTTGTGTCTGTGTATCTGTGTGTGTGGTGGCCTGTGTGTCTGTGTGTCCGTGTGTCCGTGTGTCAGTGTGGCTGTGTGCTTGTGTTTCTGTGTGTCAGTGTGTCAATGTGTCAGTGTGTCAGTGTGTTTGTGTGTCTATGTGTCTGTGTGTCTGTGTGTCTTGGTGTCTGGGTGTCAGTCTGTCAGTGTGTCCGCGTGTCTGTGTGTCTGTGTGTCTGTGTGTCTGTGCATCTGTGTGTGTGGTTGTTTCTGTGTCTGTGTGTCTGTGTGTTTGCGTGTCTGTGTGTCCGTGTGCGTGTCCGTGTGGTTGTGTGTCTGCGTGACCGCGTGTCCGTGTGTCTGTTTGTCTGTGTGTCTGTGTGTCTGTGTGTCTGTGTGTCTGTGTGTCTGTGTGTTTTTGTGTTTGTGTGTTTGTGTGTCTGTGTGTTGGTGTCTGTGTTCTGTGTGTCCGTGGGTCTGTGTGCCTGTGTGTCTGTGTGTTTGTGTGTCTGTGTGTCCGTGTGTCTGTGTGTATGTGTGTCTGTGTGTCTGTGTGTCTTTGTGTCTGTGTGTCTGTGTGTCTGTGTGTCTGTGTGTTTGGGTTTTGTGTGTCTGTATGTCCGTGTGTCTTTTGTGTCCGTGTGTCCGTGTCTGTGTTTTTTGCATGGCTGTGTGTTTGTGTGTCCGCGTGTCTGTGTGTCTGAGTATCTGCGTGTCTGGATGTCTGTGTGTCTGTGTGACTGGTTGGCTGTGTGTCTGTGTATCCTGGTGTTTGCGTGTCTGCGTGTCCGTGTGTCTGCGTGTCCGTCTGTCTGTGTGTCTGTGTTTCTGTCTGCCTGTGGATCTGTCTGCGTTGTCTTTCTGTGCGTCTGTCTGTCTGTCTGTCTGTCTGTCTGTCTGTCTGTCTGTCTGTGCGCGTGTATTTGCGTGTGTGTGTGTGTGTGCGTGCGTGTGTGTGTGTGTGTGTGTCAATGTGTGTGTGTGTGTGTGCGTGCGCGCGCGGCGCTGGCAGCCCCGCGCTGGCCCCCCCCCCGCCTCTCCCTTTCTCGTGCGCTCCGCGAGGGCGGAGTGGTTGGTCCGTGGAGGGAGGGCCGGCCCCAAAATGGGGCGGTGCCCCCCCCCTCCGGAGCGCCGGAAGGGGGCGTGGTGGGTGGGGGGGGGGCTCTGTCTGCCAGTCAGTGTGTCTGTGTGTCTATGTGTCTGTGTGTATGCTTCTGTGTGTCTGTGTGTCTGTGTTTTTGTGCGTATGTGTGTCAGTGTGTCAGTGTGTCAGTGTGTCTGTGTATCTGTTTGTCTGTGTGTCTGTGTGTCTGTCTGTCTGGGTGTCTGTGTGTCTGTGTGCCTGTGTGCCTTTGTGCCTGCGTGTCTGTGTGTCCTTGTGTCTGCGTGTCTGTGTGTTGGTGTGTCTGCGTGTCTGCGTGTCTGTGTGTCTGCGTGTCTGTGTGTCCGTGTGTCTGTGTGTCTTTGTGTCTGTGTGTCTGTGAATCTGGTGCTCTGTGTGTCTGTGTGCTTGAGTGTCCGTGTGTCTGTGTGTCTGTGTATTTGGGTGTCTGTATGTCTGTGTGTCTGTGTGTCTGCGTGTCTGTGTTTCTGTGTGTCTGTGTGTCTGTGTGTCTGTGTGTCTGTGTGTCTATGTGTCCGTGTGTCTGTGTGTCTGTGTGTCTTTGTGTCTGTTTGTCTGTGTGTCTGTGTGTCTGTGTGCCTGTGTCTGTGTGTCTGTGTGCCTGTGTGCCTTTGTGCCTGCGTGTCTGTGTGTCCTTGTGTCTGCGTGTCTGTGTGTTGGTGTGTCTGCGTGTCTGCGTGTCTGTGTGTCTGCGTGTCTGTGTGTCCGTGTGTCTGTGTGTCTTTGTGTCTGTGTGTCTGTGATCTGGTGCTCTGTGTGTCTGTGTGCTTGAGTGTCCGTGTGTCTGTGTGTCTGTGTATCTGGGTGTCTGTATGTCTGTGTGTCTGTGTGTCTGCGTGTCTGTGTTTCTGTGTGTCTGTGTGTCTGTGTGTCTGTGTGTCTATGTGTCCGTGTGTCTGTGTGTCTGTGTGTCTTTGTGTCTGTTTGTCTGTGTGTCTGTGTGTCTGTGTGCCTGTGTCTGTGTGTCTGTGTGTCTGTGTGTCCGTGTGTTTTGTGTCTGTATGGCCGTGTGTCTGTCTGTCTGTCTGTGTGTGTGTTGTCTGTGTGTCCGTGTGTCCGTGTGTCTGTGTGTCTGTGTTTATGTGTGTCTGTGGGGCTCTGTGTTTGTGTGTCTGTGTGTGTGTCTGTCTGTCTGTCTGTGTGTCTGTCTGTCTGTGTGTCTGTGTGTCTTTGTGTCTGTGTGTCTGTGTGTCTGGTTGCCTGTGTGTCTGTGTGTCCGTGTGTCTGTGTGTCTGTGTGTGTGTGTGTCTGTCTGTCTGTCTGCGTGTCTGTCTGTCTGTGTGTCTGTGTGTCTTTGTGTCTGTGTGTCTGTGTGTCTGGTTGCCTGTGTGTCTGTGTGTCCGTGTGTCAGTGTGTCTGTGTGTCTGTGTTTCTGTGTGTCAGTGTGTCACTGTGTCAGAGTGCCAGTGTGTCTGTGTGTCTATGTGTCTATGTGTCTGTGTGTCTGGGTGTCTGTTTATCCTTGTATTTGTGTGTCTGTATGTCTCTGTGTCTGTGTGTCTGCGTGTCTGTGGGTCCGTGTGTGTGTGTCTGTGTGTCTGTGTGTCAGCGTGTCCGTGTAACCATGTGTCTGTGTGTCTGTGTGTATGTGTCTCTGTGTGTCTGTGTGTCTGAATGTCTGTGTGTCCTGTGTGTTTTTGTGTTGGTGTGTCTGTGTGTCTGTGTGTAGGTGTCTGTGTGTCTGTGTGTCCGTGTGTCTGTGTGTCTGAGTGTCTGTGTGTTTGTGTGTCCGTGTTTCTGTGTGTCTGTGAGTTCTCTTGTCTGTGTGTATGTGTGTCGGTGTGTCTTTGTGTCTGTGTGCCTGTGTGTCTGTGTGTCTGTGTGTCTCTGTGTCTGTTTGTCTGTGTGTCTGTATGCCCGTGTCTTTTGTGTCCTTGTGTCCGTGTGCTCGTGTCTGTGTGTTTCTATGTCTGTGTGTTTGTGTGTTCGTGTGTCTGTGTGTCTGAGTGTCTGCGTGTCTGGGTCTCTGTGTGTCTGTCTGACTGGTTGTCTCTGTGTCTGTGTATCCTTGTGTCTGCGTGTCTTTGTGTGTGTGTCTGCGTGTCTGTGTGTCTCTCTGTTTGTGGATCTGTCTGTGTGTCTGTCTTTCTGTGCGTCTGTGTGTGTGTGTCTGTCTGTCTGTTTGTGCGCGTGAATTTGCGTGTGTGTGTGTGCGCGTGCGTGTGTGCGTGTCAGTGTGTGAGTGTGTGCGCGCGCGGCGCTGGCAGCCCCGCGCTGCCGCCCCCCCCCCCCCTTCCGGGCGCTCCGCGAGGGCGGAGTGGTTGGAGTGGAGGGAGGGCCGGCCCCAAAATGGGGCGGCGCCTCCCCCCTCCGGAGCGCTGGAAGGGGGTGTGGTGGGTGGGGGGGGGCTCTGTCTGCCTGTCTGTGTGTCTGTTTGTCTGTGTATCTGTGTGTCTGTGTTTTTGTGCGTCTGTGTGTCTGTGTGTCAGTGTGTCAGTGTGTCAGTGTGTCTGTGTATTTGTTTGTCTGTGTGTCTGTGTGTCTGTCTATCTGTTTGTTTGTGTGTCTGTGTGCCTGTGTGCCTTTGTGCTTGCGTGTCTGTGTGTCCTTTGTAGCCGCGTGTCTGTGTGTCTGCGTGTCTGTGTGTCCGTGTGTCTATGTGTCTGTGTTTCTGTGTGTCTGTGTGCTTGAGTGTCTGTGTGTCTGTGTGCTTGAGTGTTTGTGTGTCTGTGTGTCTGTGTATTTGTGTGTCTGTATGGCTGTCTGTCTGTGTGTTTCCGTGTCTGTGTTTCTGTGTGTCTGTGTGTCTGTGTGTCTGTGTGTCTGTGTGTCTATGTGTCCGTGTGTCTGTGTGTCTGTGTGTCTGTGTGTCTGTGTCTCTGTGTGTCTGTGTGTCTGTGTGTCTGTGTGCCTGTGTGTCTGTGTCTGTGTGTCTGTGTGTCTGTGTGTCCGTGTGTCTTTTGTGTCTGTATGGCCGTATGTCTGTCTGTCTGTGTGAGAGTTTGTCCGTGTGTCCGTGTGTCCGTGTGTCTGTGTGTCTGTGTGCTTGTGTATCTGTGGGTCTGTGTGTCTATGTCTGTATGTCTGTCTGTCTGTCTGTCTGTGTGTCTGTGTGTCTGTGTGTCTGTGTGTCTGTGTGTCTGTGTGTCTGTGTGTCTGTATGTCTGTGAGTCAGTGTGTCTGTGCGTTTGTTTGTATGTGTGCCTGTGTTTCTGTCTGCGTGTCTTCCTGTGTGTTTGTGTGTTCGTGTTGCCTTGTCTGTGTGTCTGTGTGTCTGTGAGTCTGTGTGTCTGTGTGTTTGTGTCTCTGTGTGTCTGCGTGTCCTTGTTTCTGTGTGTCAGTGTGTCAGTGTGTCAATGTGTCTGTGTCTCTGTGTGTCTGTGTGTCTGTGTGTCTGTGTGTCTGGGTGTCCCTATTTCTGTGTGTCTGTGTGTCTGTGTGTCTGTGTGTCTGTGTGTCTGTTTGTTTTTTTGTGTCTGTGTGTCTGTGTGTCAGTGTGTCAGTGTATCGGTGTATCCGTTTGTGTGTGTCTGTGTGTCTGTCTGTGTGTGTCTGTGTGCCTGTGTGCCTTTGTGCCTGCGTGTCGGTGTGTCCTTGTGTCTGTGTGTCTGTGTGCGTGTATGCGTGTGCCTGTGTGTCTGTGTGTCTGTGTTTCTGTGTGTCTGTGTGTCTGAGTGTCTGTGTGTCTGTGTGTCTGTGCATCTGTGTGTCAGTGTGCTTGAGTGTCTGTGTGTCTGTGTGTCTTTGTATTTGTGTGTCTTTATGTCTGTGTGTCTGTGTGTCTGCGTGTTCGTGTGTCTGTGTGTCTGTGTGTCTGTGTGTCTGTGTGTCTGTGTGTCTGTGTGTCTGTGTGTCTGTGTGCCAGTGTGCCTGTGCTTCTGTCTCTCTGTCTTTCTGTGTGTCTGTGTTTCTGTGTGTCTGTGTGTCTGTGTGTCTGAGTGTCCGCTTGTCTGTGCGTCTGTGTGTCTGTGGGTCTGTGGGTCTCTGTGTCTGTGTGTCTGTGTGTCTGTGTGTCTGTGTGTCCCTGTTCCTCTGTGTGTGTGTTTGTCTGTCTGTCTTTGTGTCCGTGTGTTTTTGTGTCTGTGTATCTGTGTGTCTGGCGGCCTATGTGTCTGTGTGTCTGTGTGTCCGTGTGTCCGTGTGTCAGTGTGGCTGTGTGTCTGTGTTTCTGTGTGTCAGTGTGTCAGTGTGTCAGTGTGTCTGTGTGTCTATATGTCTGTGTGTCTGTGTGCCTTGGTGCCTGGGTGTCAGTCTGTCAGTGTGTCCGCGTGTCAGTGTGTCTGTGTGTCTGTGTGTTTGTGCATCTGTGTGTCTGGTTGTTTCTGTGTCTGTGTGTCTGTGTGTTTGCGTGTCTGTGTGTCCGTGTGTGTGTCCGTGTGGCTGTGTGTCTGCGTGGCCGCGTGTCCGTGTGTCTGTGTGTCTGTGTGTCTGTGTGTCTGTGTGTCTGTGTGTCTGTGTGTCTGTGTGTCTGTGTGTCTGTGTGTCTGTGTGTGTGTTTTGTGTGTCTGTGTGTCTGTGTGTTGGTGTCTGTGTTCCGTGTGTCCGTGTGTCTGTGTGCCTGTGTGTCTGTGTGTTTGTGTGTCTGTGTGTCCGTGTGTCTGTGTGTATGTGTGTCTGTGTGTCTGTGCATTTGTGTGTCTGTGTGTCTGTGTGTCTGTGTGTCTGTGTGTCTGGGTTTGTGTGTCTGTATGTCCGTGTGTCTTTTGTGTCCGTGTGTCCGTGTCTGTGTGTCTGCATGGCTGTGTGTTTGTGTGTCCGCGTGTTTGTGTGTGTGAGTATCTGCGTGTCTGGATGTATGTGTGTCTGTGTGACTGGTTGGCTGTGTGTCTGTGTATCCTTGTGTCTGCGTGTCTGTGTGCCCGTGTGTCTGCGTGTCCGTCTGTCTGTGTGTCTGTGTGTCTGTCTGCCTGTGGATCTGTCTGTGTTGTCTTTCTGTGCGTCTGTGTGTGTGTCTGTCTGTCTGTGTGTCTGTGCGCGTGTATTTGCGGGTGTGTGTGTATGCGTGCGTGTGTGTGTGTCAGTGTGTGTGTGTGTGTGTGCGTGCGCGCGCGGCGCTGGCAGCCCCGTGCTGGCCCCCCCCCGCCCTTCCCCTTTCTCGGGCGCTCCGCGAGGGCGGAGTGGTTGGAGTGGAGGGAGGGCCGGCCCCAAAATGGGGCTCAAGTGGGGCTCAAGGACGGCTGGATCCCACAGACGTCCAGGCAGCGGGCGGCCCGCCAGCGCGGGGCCATAGCCTGCCGTCAGAGCACCGACGAGTTCGGCGACGACACAGGTCAGCTAGGTGCTTTGTCTTGTTTGTTTTGTGCCTCACTGTGACATCGACATTGCAGGGAGCCTCTACTTCGTATCTTATCGGGTCTGACGGTCACTTTTTCTGACGGACACATTGTTGCAATTGCTTCTTGTCTCATCTGACGGTCACTTTGTTCTGACGGACACATTGTTCTGACGCTGCGCACTGTCTGGTCTCACGGACACATTGTTCGCCCTTTGCACATTCTTTGGTCTGACGGACACATTGTTGCTATCTCTTCTTGTAACAACGGCGGCATACGACTTTCGGCAACTCAATAAACGACGTTCCAGACAATCAGAGGTCACCGACACACAGTGGCTCAACAGGTACGGTGTTCAGGAAGTTACCGACACACAGTGGCTCAGTAGGTACAGCGCTGACAAAAAGATGTTGCAAGAAGTAAAGTCCCCTCAGGATAACATATCTGCAACTGTGCCTTTCCCTGACGATCGCTCTGTCCGTGCACGGGTATTGGAGGATGAGAGACAGGCGGAGGAGGTGAGGAGACAAAATGTAATTGCCAATGAGAAGAATGACAGTATTCGATTGTTGCTTGAAATGGGGTTTGCCAGCAAAGACAACCAGACAGCCATTCGACATACCCTCGATCAACATACGACCAGAATGGATGTTCAACAGAAGGCCATTGACAACCTAGGAGATCGTCAGACGAAACTTGAGTCCCTTGTTGCGTCTATTCAAGCGGGTGGTGCTCCCTCGGTCGCGTCGGGTCCAGGATCGGGCGGAGGTACGGGAGGTACGACTGCACAACAGGCGGCACGTAACATGTGGCGCCCGACTTTCCTGGAGGTCAAGGGGTGGGTCAAGGATTGGCGTAACCCTGCTGTGCGCAACCAACAAATGTTGACATATGAGGATGGTATGACTATTATTAAAAATATTGCCAGCGTACTCAGTGGAAGAAATACCTCGATCAAGTTGTGACTCCTGTGCACAATCGTACACCTCCCCCCCCAGGAATCCAGATGCCATCGCCTGAACATCTCATCCAGGGCCTTTCCCAACAGATAGATCCGACTTCATTGCGCTTCTCGGTGGACTGTGCACCATGGAAGAGACCACATGTCAAAGCTACGAGCCGTTTCATGGCAGTTATGCGAGCACAGATTCCTGCGGTGTCACTTCGTCCTGAGATCGGCCCCCCTGTCAGCACCATCTATTGTACTGTGAATGGTCAACGCCCTTTCGCTCTGGGGGAATTTCGTGAAGGTACAGGCTGGCAACTCTGGGACGATGCATGGAGGAACCTTGTGACGACATACGGTGTGCAGATCACAAAGGATACATTTCTTACGGAGTACAATCGTCAGTAAAAGAGAGCCCGACAGTTCTTTCAATTAAATGCTGCGACGTGGAACTGTCAAAGGGCTGGTGCAAAGAATTGCAGAGCGGCGGAAGTAATACACTGTCTGGCCCATGTTGGCCTAGCTGCTATTCAGGAGGGACAACATCTGATATCTAGTGAGTGCACACGCCTGGGGTTTAGTGTTTTCCCATCAAAGGATGGGAAGGCGGCCATTATGATGAACGGACAATGGAAGGGACAGATTCGGGACATTATCACTACACAATCTAGGCTGGTCGTGGCTGTCTTGGGCAAGAAAAACCCCCCAATTATCTTTGCGAGCGTTTATCTTCCTGATGAGAGCGTCAAAGATGCTGAGACTATATGCGACGAAACGGTTGCGGAACTTACACGGATTATTAGAGAATGCAGTGGGAAATATAGGACTCCAAGCGTGGTTATCTCAGGGGATTTCAATGTGGAGCTCCCTGGGAACACTTGTGGGGAATTCAAGGGTATTAGATATGCTATCACGGGCGGTGGTGTGGATGGGAGGATGGTTTATTCGGAGGAGGGTACTAAGATCAGAGAGAGGGAGAGGATCAAAAACGACATGAGGAGGAGGATAATAGGTATGCTCATGGAGTTCGGTTTGAAGGCTGCCAACACATTTCAAGATAGGTCTGTGACGTGGACAGGCTACGCGAGGGGGCGCGTGCCAGCAAGGTCCGCTGTGCTCGACTATATGTGTATACCGCTTCGCTGGGACATAGCGGAGATGACGGTATCATACGAGTTTCACAGAGGGGGTAAGCTGGCTACCAGCCGCTTGTCTGACCATGCGATGCTTTTTCTTTCTGCTAGAGACCACGGGAGTCCTGACAGATTTTGGAACGCATGTTATAGACCACGGGTGCAGTTGGTAGGTTACACGCCGAGTACATGGTATGACGAGAACATCGCACGTACACAATGTGATGAGATGATGGAACGGATTCAGGATTTCCAGGGTGACGGTGATGATGATGACATGGGCCTCAAAGGGACCCCCAATGGTAGACCTTACGAGACAAAGACCTGCGACGACGACGGTCCTGGATGTGGTACTCCTCGGGACTTTCGTGGTTTGGCTTCTGGACTCGTGAACAGTTTTACCCAGGGAGTTGCTTTTCAGACCAGGGATGCCGCTCGTAAACCTCCCGTTCGACCGTCAGGACTCCAGCCGTTGCTTGAACGGCGTCGTGCTTTGCCGCCGGGACAGAGTCCTGAGAGGCGTGAGCTGACACGTCAGCTCAACGCCCTGCGGAGACAATACCGCCGTGCTCGTCTGGAGTGGCAGATTCCGCCCGTGCGCAGACGTGTACGTAACACACTACACAATCTGGGAGGGACGGAGGATAGACAGCAGTGGGAGAGGATCATACATCGTACTTGTCAGGAGCAGTTCTCATCTCTTGAGGCACGTTCGGCCAACAGTCGCCTGTTGCAGGAGCTGCGACGGGAGGCCAACATGATGCCGGCCTCGAATTTGCCATTCAGCACGTTCTTGCGTGCTCGGAGTCGGCTCCGATCGTCCAGGGCGACAGGACGGGACGGTGTGCCGTGCGAGATATTGAAGAAAATACCATGGGCCTCTCTGAATAAGATGCACACTATCTTTGACCAGGTCTTTAGGGGTGTGATCCCATACCCTGAAAGTTGGCGTGAGATCCTTGTTTGTGTTATGCCGAAGAAGACCCTCACTAGTAACATGTCCGACTGCAGGTTCCTGTGCTTGCTCAATGCCATTGCACGTTGGTATGTCAGCACGCTCGTGTGTATGATTGAGGAGTCTGTGGAGTCTTCGGGTGTACTACGTCGTTTGGGCCTCTACGGATTCCAGCGCAATCGCAAGACTTTCGAAATCACTGCGGCCCTCAAAAATATAGGCCAACATGCGTCCAAATGGCGTGATCAACAACTGCACGTTGCTATCTGTGATATTCGTAGGGCCTTCGACCATGCCACTGTGGGGAAACTCCGTGAGGCCCTTCAATGGAGTCAGGTACCTCTGCAGTTTCAGATACCCCTTCTGGAGGCTGTACTCTATGGGAGTTGTGAGGTCACAGGTGAGGGTCTGAGTATTGAGGGATTCTCTTGGGATGTGAATATTAGAACTGGAGGTCCAGAAGGGCCACTGGCTTTCAACCTTATTGCTGCCCACATGTGGAGTGCGACGTTTCATACATGGGATGTCTTGGGGTACGGTTACAG
Source organism: Prorocentrum cordatum (assembly GCA_963575745.1). Classification (NCBI taxonomy): domain Eukaryota; class Dinophyceae; order Prorocentrales; family Prorocentraceae; genus Prorocentrum; species Prorocentrum cordatum. The sequence goes on along the minus strand of CAUYUJ010017366.1, from coordinate 218,324 downwards.
TTGCGAGATTGTAGGGGGAAAATGGAGTACGACGGTTCAACATACGGTCAACCACATGGTCTGGGCCGATAACGTGGTAGTACTGGCTCAAAGCGAATCGCAACTTACAGAGATGCTTTCGCAGCTCACACACTCTCTTGTGCGACACGGCATGGAATGGAAGCCCATTCAAACTGATGCCGCTCCCATCCCTGTGCTTGGCGAATACCTTGTATTTGGACAGGATGTTACATGTGAACAGGATGGTGCGATCTCACAGGCACATAATATTCAGATCTCATCGACGACCAACGAATTTCAGACTTTTCGTTTATCTCGTGTGACGTCTACGGTGCTGCTGGGTGTATTCATTACCACCGACTATCGTGCACATTCTCATGTGGATCTGGCTTATCGACTGGATGCTGCAAGGAGGGCTTTCTATTCACAGAAAGCTTACTATGGGGCCAGATCTGTACCTATCAACGCTAAGTTTCAGAGGTACACGGAACGGATTCAATCACAGATACTGTATGGAGGAGAGAATCTCACGTTGGACGACAGCAGTCTTGAGGACATCCACCGCTTTGAGGGCCAATGCTTGCTTCAAATTGTGGCCACGAGGAGACTGCCAGAGGAGTCTATTCAGGACTACGAGCTGCGTCGGAGAAGGAGAAGCAGAACATTGTTTCAGGAGGCAGGTTTTATGCCACTGCCACAGCGTTTGTTGTTAGCATGCTGGAATGTTGCCAAGGATTTGTCAAATTTTATCCAATCTGTGCCTGTGTATAACTGCCACGATCGTTGCTGGTATGATGCGAGATTTGCTATGATGGCCTTCCCTAAGCAATGGGATAACATGCGTGATCGAGCTGCCGCATTTTTCCATGCACGTGCTTCCACACGTATTCGTCGGGAGGAAGGGGATATGAGGAGGAGGAAAATGGGGGGGGAAGTGACGGCTCAGCGTACATGGCAGTACCCACTACAGCAGTTCTTTGGTGATGACTGGTGGGACTGCATGCTTCATAGTGACTTTTTCACCTGGGCTGTCGTGACGGCGGCCGAGCATATACACAAATATTTTCAGCCAGAACACAAGAGAGGATGTGGTACCAACTACGAGAAGGAGGAGGATTTCGGTATTAGTGGAGGTATGGAGGAAGAAAGGGAACCCAAGAGAAGAAGGATGGAGGAGGAGGAGAACTTGAGACTCAGCAAACGGATTGCATTATCGTACATGCGTGAGACGATCTGGGATTTTACCACTCCTGGACTACCTGTGGAGATCTGCGGTGATAGTCTGCTGATTGTGTCGTGGATCAACGGTGTGTGGGCATGTGAACAGGTGGATTATCGCAAACGAGTAGCCAATTTGCAGGATCGGTTATACAATGTATGTGTGCAGGAGGGGGGGAGACCACCTATGAAGGGACGTGACATTGTGAAGCATATCTTTAGGGAGAATAATGAGAGAGCTGACAGACTGACACATGAGGCCCGCGAGGGCCAAACTTATATCAAAGAGTCGTACGATTCTATATTTACTAACACGATGAATGTCGTTGCCATTCGGGGTGCCTGGGATGGTGGCGTCTCGGCCTTAGGAGTTGGGTGTGGCTGCTGGCTCGATATCGGGTTTCGGACAAATACTAACGACTGTGTTTGGACAGAGGTGTACAGAGAAGCCTGGTGTTTGAGCGATGCTTGCACAGTTACTCAAGCTGAACTGAGTGCCGCGGAACGGCTGCTTGCAGCCACAGCTCGTCTTGCGCGTGTCTGCCGTCTCTTGTCATGTTGATGCCTGTGCTTCTGTATATATAAGCGCTTCGCGCTTTATGCTGTACAGGCGGAATTGTAACAGCTGACGCTGCCGTGTGGACACTGCGACTGGGCTCTGAGAGCCCGCTTCAGTCGACTCCAAGCCAAGCCAAGCCTCCCCCCTCCGGAGCGCCGGAAGGGGGTGTGGTGGGTGGGGGTGGGGGGGGCTCTGTCTGCCAGTCAGTGTGTCTGTGTGTCTATGTATCTGTGTGTCTATGTGTCTGTGTGTCTGTGTGTCCGTGTTTTTGTGCGTCTGTGTGTCACTGTGTCAGTGTGTCAGTGTGTCTGTGTATTTGTTTGTCTGTGTGTCTGTGTGTCTGTCTGTCTGGGTGTCTGTGTGTCTGTGTGCCTGTGTGCCTGTGTGCCTGCGTGTCTGTGTGTGCTTGTGTCTGCGTGTCTGTGTGTTGGTGTGTCAGCGTGTCTGCGTGTCTGTGTGTCTGCGTGTCTGTGTGTCCGTGTGTCTGTGTGTCTGTGTGTCTGTGTGTCTGTGAATCTGGTGCTCTGTGTGTCTGTGTGCTTGAGTGTCTGTGTGCCTGTGTGTCTGTGTATTTGTGTGTCTGTATGTCTGTGTGTCTGTGTGTCTACGTGTCTGTGTTTCTGTGTGTCTGTGTGTCTGTGTGTCTGTGTGTCTATGTGTCCGTGTGTCTGTGTGTCTGTGTGTCTTTGTGTCTGTGTGTCTGTGTGTCTGTGTGTCTGTGTGCCTGTGTCTGTGTGTCTGTGTGTCTGTGTGTCCGTGTGTCTTTTGTGTCTGTATGGCCGTGTGTCTGTCTGTCTGTGTGTGTGTTGTCTGTGTGTCCGTGTGTCCGTGTGTCTGTGTGTCTGTGTGTCTGTGTCTGTGGGTCTCTGTGTTTGTGTGTCTGTGTGTGTGTGTGTCTGTCTGTCTGTGTGTCTGTCTGTCTGTGTGTCTGTGTGTCTGTGTGTCTGTGTGTCTGTGTGTCTGGTTGCCTGTGTGTCTGTGTGTCCGTGTGTCTGTGTGTCTGTGTGTCTGTGTGTCTGTGTGTCTGTATGCCTGTGTGTGTGTCTGTCTGTCTGTCTATCTGTCTGTCTGTGTGTCTGGCTGTCTGTGCGTGTGTGTGTGTGTCTGTCTGTCTGTCTGTCTGTCTGTCTCTGTCTGTCTGTCTGTCTGTCTGTCTGTCTGTCTGTCTGTCTGTCTCTTTGTCTGTCTGTCGGTCTGTCTGTCTGTCCGTCTTGTCTGTCTGTCTGTCTGTCTGTCTGTCTGTCTGTCTGTCTGTCTGTCTGTCTGTCTGTCTGTGCGCGTGTGTATGCGTGTGTGTGCGTGTGTGTGTGTGTGTGTGTGTGTCAGTGCGTGTGTGTGTGCGCGCTCGGCGCTCGCAACCCCGCGCTCCCCCTCCCCCTTCCTCCAGCGCCCCGCGAGGGCGGAGTGGTTTGAGTGGGGGGAGGGCCGGCCCCAAGATGGGGCGGTGCCTCCCCCCTCCGGAGCGCCGGGAGGGGGTCGGGGGGGGGTTCGTGCGTGTGTTTGTAAGTGTTCGTTCGTGTGACGTGGGTGTGGTTGTAAGTGTGTTTGTTTGTGCGTGTGTGTGTGCGTTTGCTTGTGTGACTGTCTCTGTTCTCAGTGCGTGTTTTCTGTGGGTGTTCGCGATTGCGTTCGTGTGTCTGGTGCGTGTGTGTGTCTGGTGCGTGTGCGTGTGTGTGTGTGCGCGTGTGCCTGTGTGTTCGTGCGTGTGTGTGTGTGTGCTTTTCCGTTTGCGTGTGTTTCTGTTTGTATGAGTGGGTGCGCGTGTGTCTGGTATGTGTGCGTGTGTGTGTGTGTGTGTGTGTGTGTGTGTGTGTGTGTGCGTGCGTCTGTGTGTGTGTGTGGGTATGGGCGTGCGTGTGGGGTGCGCGCGCATGAATGGGCGCGCGTGGATGAGTGTGCGCGCGCGTGTGGATGTGTGTTTGTGTTTGTGCTCGTGTGATTCTGTGTGCGTGCGTGCGCGTGCGTGTGCGCGCTCGCGCCCTCGGTGGCGCCGTGGTCCGCGCGCCCCCCCGCCTTTCTCTCTCTCCCCTGCCTCGGGCGCACCGCGGGGGCGGAGTGGGTGGAGTGGGGGGAGGGCCGGCCCCGGAATGGCGCAGCGCCTCCCCCCTCCGGAGCGCCGGCGGAGAGGGCGGGGGGCGAGGCGCGCGTGGGCGGCTCGTGTGTAGGGGTGTGTGCGCCTGTGTGTATGTATGTATGTATGTATGTATATATATATACATATATATATGATTATGTGTGAACGCGTGCGTGCGTGCGTGTCTGTGTGTGCGTGAGTGTGTATGTGTGTGTGTGTGTGTGTTCGCATGCTGTCCTACGCGTGGTTTCATGTTTCTCTGTATGTCTGTGTTTTTAGGTGTGTTGCGTGTCTGTTGTGTGTGTGTGTGCTCGTTTGTGCTCGTGTGTGCGTGTGCTTGTATGTGTGAATGCATCTTCGCTACTCGGTTTCTCGACCTCGCGCCGAACACTTTCAGGGTCGGATGGGGACATGGAAAAAACCTTGTTTGAGATGTCTAAGAAGATCATATCTGAAGCTCTCTGCTTTTTTTCCGAGCACTCTCGAGGGTGCGAGGAGCTCTACGAGGTCCCCGTAGCCATTTTGGCTCAAGCTCTACGAGGTCTCTGGCGGTAACCAGGTTGGGCAGAGCTTACCTCCTGCTCAGCCTGGCCTCACCGCTGGGGTCCCCTCGTCTCGAGCTGCATTGTGCAGTAGGGAGTCTTCGGTTCCACATACTGTACACGGAAGGCGGAAGCGCGGGAATCGAAATCTGGCGGGGCATTCCTTCACAACGTGGTTCCACATACTGTACACGGTGCTTCAGAGTCTGTTTTGCCTGAGTACCGCGGGTGCACATATCTTATTCTTTCTCTGTATTGCTCCAGTGGTGGGGAACTCTCAATACTTTGGGATTGATTCTTGCCAGAGCTTGTCAGTTTTGCTCCCTGTGCACATTTCTGTGGACTCTGTCACACGTGTGTTCATTGAAGTTGGCCACAATATACAACTCCGTCGCACGAGTGCCCATTAGAGTATGGCGCTCGCAGTATCGGGCAGCCGGCGCAAGAGAGAAGACGACGGGGCTGAGGGCATGGACGCTGAGAATGTACTAGATGCTGATATCCACGGATTGGCTTTTGATGAACAGAATCCCATGAAGCAATTCTTCGAACTGGGAAAGCAGCAACTGCAGCAGCAGAGAATTACTGACCGCAAGGTGACAGGCATGGTTAACGATATGGCTGCCATGCAACGACGACAGGACAGTGCTGAACGACGAATGGCTGAGGGCCAGGCTCAGATGGATAAACGAATGACAGATCTGGAGAAGCAGGTTTTAGAGCTCAAGTCGCATACCGCTGCAGGTTCTGGGGCATCCACTGGAGCTACTTCTGCTGGCTTTGGGGGTGAGGCGACTTGGCCAAACGAGAGCAGGCGTCCATTCCGAGCCTTCAATCCAGAGTGGATCGATTTTCGTGGATGGGTGATTGACTGGAGTAATCCGATTCGACGGTCAGAGCAAATGATTTCAGATCGGGACGTGGGCATTCTCATTCACAACTTGAAGATGAGCCTTCCAGAGGATGACCGTGCGAAGATTGACGAGCTTGGTACGCTTCGTATGAATGGGAATCGTCCCAACTACGCAAACTTCCGCATCAAGTTTACCACTGGTACTGAGTCAGACGTACTCTGGAGGTGCAAAAAGTTTTGGGAAGAAGCTCTGATCCCGCCTGAGGATCGAACTGAGGAGCAAAGGTCTCTTGCCCGTCCGACACCACAGGATCTTTTCAAAGACATGGACAACAGACCGTGTGCGGCTGGAGGCTCCATTCGGATCAAGACACAGGCGCCGCCATGGAAAGAGGACCACATCAATGCTGTTGGCAGATTCCATGGTGTGTGGCGCGATACGGTCGTTGCGAGGAATCCTGATACGCCAATGAAGATCAAGGGAGTGCCTGGGAGTGGAAAGGGGGTCAGTGTGATGTGGACCATTCCCCCATGTCTCCGTACCAAAAGAAGCATGGAGCTGGCCAAGTGGAAACAGGATACGGGCACTTGGACTGTTGATCAGACGGTCTGGAACGAAGTTGTCATGACATACGGCATCGCCACGACCCACAAAGAAATGGAGGATGCACTCGGACAATGAGGGTGCTGCGAGAGATCCAAAAGCATGGCTCTCGCTACTCTCGCGGCAGGCACACTCAATGTTGCGAGAGCTGGGCGGCTCGAGTCTCGGGCGTACGCTATTCTACGAGCACTACATGGGGTAGGCTTAAATGTTGTGGCTTTGCAAGAATGTCAAAACGTGGACTTCAATGACACCTTAATTCAGCGTCTGGGGTGGGATGCTGCTTCAAAAAGTACTTGCATGCGGGCAGCGGTGCTTCTCAAACGTCGCCACCTGCCCCACATGATAGCCTCTTATCAAGCAGATCGGGTTGCGATGATTGTTCATCGATCGGGAGTTTGTTTCACTAGTGCTTACTTTGCTGATGCGTCTCATCCAGATGCTCCAGAGATATGCAGACGGATACTGCATGATGTACGCCGCCTGCACCGACAGGCTCAGGCCAACCATGGCCATCACTTTCGCCTGTTGCTTGCCTGTGATGCCAATGTGGAGCTCACGCCAGAGTTGGAGGTGGATGGGAGGAGGGTGACGGGACCAGGACTCAGAAGATCGAGGGAGAGGGGACTTGGTCGGAACGGTGCCATTGATTTGGAGGACAGGAGGGCCAAGGAGGTGTGCATGAGGGACCAGATTGAGGAGTTCCTGGAGGAGGAGGAGCTGGCTGCGATCAACACTTTTGAAGCGCGGGTGCCGACCTACTGGCACTTCGGTGAGAGTGAGCCCACAAAGGTTTTAGATTACATCTTGGCGCCCAGGCAGTGGACAGTAGAAGATATCTCGTACAGTTGGTTGCAGGACGGGCGTGTGGCACGTTTGAGCGATCATGCAGTAATCAAAACCCTGTTGGCCCCAAGGGAACCCCAGCAGATGTACCGACACAAGGTTGTTCGGCCACACTTCACGGCACGCCGGGCATTCGAGTCCCACAGAGAGGAGTTCTGTTTCAGAGCGTTGGTGGACATTGGTATTGAGGCCACACGCCCTGACGAGATCGCGAAGTCGTTGCATCAGCATGCGTTGCCTCTGCTTAACCCGCCTTCCTCTGCGCATCGTGCACATGCTAAGTCTAAAAAGCTAGCAGATCTTCTGCACCAGTATCGTGGAGCCCGTGGGAATCCTGATGAGAGAAAGCGCCTGAGGGAACTTATGAGGCCCCTGGTCAAGGCAGATAGGCGTAGTGAGATCGAGTATACCTTCGCGAACTCCCGCAAAAGCAAGAAAGTGAATGTCAAGTCTCTGAAGATCGACGGGGAGATGACGGAGGATCGTAAGAGGTGGGTGGAGGAGGGGATGAAGCAGCACAGCTTGAACACGATGACGAGCGAGGAGGAGAGGATGAGGAACAGCGAGCTGGTATCTGACTTACGGCGACGTGCACGAGCAGCTAGGGCACACAGCAGCAGCAGTACGATGCACGACATGCGCATGCAGCTCACGATGGGGGTGGTGAACGAAGCACGTGCACGATTGCGATCTGGCAAGAGCTGCGGCCCAGATGGGGTCAGCGTGGAGCTCTTGAAGGCTTTGGCGTGGCGAGCTGTTCGCCAGATTTTCCATGTGTTTCGAGATATCTTTCAAGGTGATCGTCGGTCACCTGACTGCTGGAGAGAGGTACTCATCACGCTGATGCCCAAGCTGATGAATCTTGATTCGCTCACACAAACACGCAATCTAGTTGTACAGAACACGTTAGGAAAATGGTACCTCACCTGTGTTACTATCCTTATCGAGAGGCATGCTGAACAGTACATGGGGCGATTGGGCTTGTATGGTTTCGCACAGGATCGGAGGACGTGGGAAGTAGCGGGACCCCTTAAGGCCATCTCACAGCATGCGAGTGTTTGGGGGAAAGATAGAAAAGCGTTCTTCTGTTCATGTGATATAGCACGAGCCTTCGACCATGTTAAGCTCACTACTTTGGCACGCGCGATGCACATGCTTAACATACCTGTACAGCTACAATATGCTCTGATCGAGCCCTTAACTGACACGACGGGCACGCTCACGTTCGAGGGCCTGGAGTTAGGTGGGGTACGATGGGATCGATCTCTCAGAACGGGGGGTACCGAGTCTCCCCTGTGCTTTAATTTGGTTGTGTTGGCCATGTGGGCGGAGGTCATACAGAGGTGGGATAATGAACGTATAGGTGTGGAGATCCCGTACAGCAACATGCACGACATGACGCGCGCACATGTTTACAATCATGCGATTTGGGCAGATAATATATATCTCGTGGCCAGTACATCGGCTCAGATGCAGCTGATGATCAACACACTCACTCACGCTTTACGTACATGGGGACTAGAGTGGAAGTCAGATTCACTTGAATCGATGGTGGTGGGCGACCGCGATACCACTACTTTCTTCGCTGATATCCAGGGGGTGCAGGTCCCGTTCAAGTCAGTCTCTCAGCTGAATGTGTTGGGAACGATCGTCTCGCAGCAGTATGGGGGCACGCACGAGGACATACAATTTCGGGTTGAGTGTGCACGGCGCGCGTTTTATGGGCAAGCTAAGTATTATCGTTGTCGTGCTCTCCCTCTTCGTAAGCGGTATCGACGGTATCAGAGCCTGGTACAGAGTGTATTAGCATACGGATTGGATACATGTACGCTGGACCCTGAAGGTGTTCGATTGCTGCATACCTTTGAGGGCAGATGCCTGCTGGCCATGCATTGTCGAAGGAAGCCTGCGGGACAGAGATGGGAGGTCTGGAAGCCACATATGCTTGACACAGCGAGGGCTTCTTTCTGCTCGCTGGGATTTCCTAGCATCGTCCAGATCGTGGCGTGGAAGAGTTGGAGCGTCGCGCATTCGGTAAGCACGGCCTACGGCAATTTTGACTTCACAAATCCTGGGCCTCCCCGGTGGACAGGCCCAGGTTCAGGAGTAAGTTGTGAGGATGGGGTCTCGAGCGGCTCTCAGCAAAATGATGGCGCTGACGGCCGACGTGTTGTACGCAAGATTGAGCCACATCCTGATACCACGAGACGTGCATTTGTTGATTCTCGCACGGCATTGCTTTGTACACACAAGACTTGGGAAGCGCGCCGCATGGCTCTCACTGAATGTCTCCGCTGTCATGGAGATCGTAGGCGTGCCTCTGAAGGCAAACGGCTGCGCGCGGGAGGAGATAGTGTTGGGCAGCGGTCTTGGCAGTACCCGTACATACAGACTCATGGGGATGAGTGGTGGGAGACCTTCCGACCAGGATATGCCACATTTCTGCAGACATGGGAAGCACTTTTACGCACGTATGGTAGGCCTAAGATATTCGAGTACTTCTGCACGAATTGGAAACAGGTACCAGGAGGAGATGTTGGGAGAGAGTGTAAGGAGGGAACTGGAAGGAACGAGGAGGCGACGGAGGAGGAGAACATGAAACAAGCAAGACGGTTGGCGATTATTAATGAACGGGAAGCTGTATTTGATATCATGTCGAACGGAGTTGGAATTGAGATCAAGGGAGACTCTTTGTTGGTCCAGAGCTGGCTTACGGGACGTTGGCGTTGTCATAATCGTGCATATCGTGAGCGTGTACACAGGTGTGTCAATGACATGTACGCACTTAGCCTTTCACACCGAGCACGGGCATCGAACGTTGGGAGAGACATATTTGTACATGAATTTCGTGAAGCAAACACCCGAGCAGACGAACTTACTCATTTGGCCAGGGATGGCCACACATTTCATCATAACTATTGCCATCGATATCCTTTCGAACGAGATTCTTTGAAGGTAGTCGCCTGTCGTGGAGGGTACGACGGGGGAGTGTGCAGCAAGGGCAGTGCATGCGGTTACTGGATGCAGGTTGGCTATCTCAACATGTCCTCACGGGCGTCTCGGCATGGAGTGTGTTCTACACGATACTCCCCCTACCCGACCTCTTCCTCTCTACATTATCATGCTGACACACCGTTGATTTGGAGAGACGCTGCTGCTGCGGCCTGGCTGGAGCCAGGCGCCACGATCACCGAATGTGAGTTGTCCGCTGCCGAAGCATTGACACGTGCCATACGCATACAGCTACAGCAATTTGATGACAGTGATTTTGCTTCTTGATGATGTGTTATCCCTACGCCCTCCTGGGCTCGGGAATCGTCTTCAAGTTTAGCAATGTTATATGACACCTCAGCCCGCCTCCGTGGGTAGGTGCTCGTTTCACTGCTGCTCAGTTGCCGGGCTGCGTAGCTGACACGGGCTGCGCTGAAGACCAGCGCCTCGCCAGCCCGCGTAAACACAAAAAAACCAGGTTGACGGTTTACCGCCGGCGCCAGTGATAACTTTTGGGTGGTTTTGCGATTTTTTGAAAGATATTTGACCATTTATTTTGAGAAAGCAGATTTTTCGCACCTGTAAACGACTATGAGGGCCTCTCTGTCTTGGTATAAGCTGCGTAGGCGCACTTTTACTATCAAAACACTTGGCGAAACCATCTTCATGTCGACACGAAAAAAATCATGTTTTCTTTTTTTCGAGAAATGCTTCTGGAAGCTCTCTCGTTCGACTCCGAGCACTCTTACGCATGAAATGAGCTCTACGAGGTTCCCGGCGGTGACCAGGTTGACGGTTCACCGCCGGCGCCAGTTGGCCGACCCGACCAAAAGAGACAATGTGTAACCTGGGGTCGGTTTTTGGAACATTGTGCAAGATTTGACAATTCGTTTTCATAAGTTGGATTTTTCCTACCTACAATAAGCTATGGCGCATCTGCTGGTAAAATTTTCAGGGCTCTAGAAGCAATATTACTATCAAAAGACTTGCGGGAACCGACTTTGCCCGCAGTACAGTTTGGCAGGTGACGGTGGTTGGCTTTACTTAACTCGAGCTGTCAGCAATCTACAGACCTCTCACGCACACCAGTCGATGCAGAATGATCTGACGCGTCACACTGGAAGCTCGAGAGTTCCTCGAAATGGCTGAGTCAGGAGTTATGATCGAAATACCGTCTCTATGTATGCGTGTTGCGAACGGTGTTTCGATGATAATTCGAGCTGAGTGCATGCTATGCATGCCAGGTGCATTCCAATCGAAGCAGCGACATGCGAGACATCGAATGAGCCTCGAGAGTGCCCAAATTGATTAGAATTTTCAAAATTAATGAAAAATATCGATTTGTACAATTTTATTTTTTGTGTCGGATGATTTTTTTCTAATTTATATCGATCTATGGGTGACCTAGAGAGTTCTGGTGCATTTTTGTCGACGCAGAATGGTCTCGCGCTCTCACTGAGAGCGCGAGACTTCATATGAATAGCTTCGCTGGGAGTGAGAACTTTGGTCCAGCCGGCCGAGGCGGACAATGTGACAACTTTTGGGTGGTTTTGCAATTTTTTGAAAGATATTTGACAATTCATTTTGAAAAAGCAGATTTTTACTCCGAGCATTGAGATATAAACTTCGTTCCCTGATCAGCTCGGCCATCTAGAGTCATTTTCAGTACCAGTTCACTTGAAGGAACCGACTTCATGTTGACTCCGAAAAAATCTCAACTTGAAGTTTTTGTAGAAAAGCTCCCAGAAGCTCCCGCTTTGATGCTGAGCTTTCTCACGGATTCAAGGAGCTCTACGAGGTTCCCGGCGGTGACCAGGTTGACGGTTCACCGCCGGCGCCAGTTCCGGCGCGCCCCACAGCTAGTTGGCTCGAAAAATCTCGACGGAACTTTTCACAACTTTTGCTCGGTTGAAAATTATGTTCTCGAAATTTGAACATTCGTTAGAGCTCTAGTATTTTTTCCCGTGATATTCGATCTTATTCCCGCTCGCCATCTTGATCTCAGCTCGATCGGGTAACTTTGAAGGCCAAAAAGCACGGTGGCGGGAACGGCCGTTTCGAGTCATCTTGATACGCGCTGTCGGTTTTTCGAACATAACTCGAGCTCTAGGGCAGCTACAGAGCTGGTAAGCACAGCTAATGCATGCAGAATGATCAGGCGCGTTCGCCTGTTGAACCCAGAGGTCTGAACTCGGTCTGCTAGCCGAGCTAGGTCCGCAAACCTATTCGTATTATTCGAGTCAACTTGAACGCGTTGTCGGTATTTTCTACTTAACTCGAGCTGTAGGGCAGCTACAGTGCTGGTAAAGCACGCCTATCGCACGCAGAATGATCAGGCGCGGACGCCTGTTGAATTCATAGGTCTGAACTCAGTCTGCTAGCCGAGCTAGGTCCGCAAATCTATTCGTATTATTCGAGTCAACTTGATACGCGTTGTCGGGATTTTCTACTTAACTCGAGCTGCAGGCCAGCTACAGTGCTGGTACGCACACCTATCACACTCAGAATAATCAGGCGCGTTCGCCTGTTGAATCCAGAGCTCTGAACTCGGTCTGCTGCGCGATCCAGACTCACGAAACTGTTCGTATTCTTCCAGTCATCTTGACAGCTACTGTCGCCGTTCTGCACCTAACTCGGGCTGCAGGGGGGCTGCAGGGCGGTTAATCACATGAATCGATTCGGAGACATGAAACGCGTCTGTCTGTCGCATTCAGAGGTCCGAACTCGGTCTGATACTTGAGTTGGGCTGAAAAATTATTCGTTCTCTGCAATTTTTTTTGACATTATGTGTTGTCAGGAAGCTCTACGAGTCCCCCGGCGGTAACAAAGGTTGACGGTTTACCGCCGGCGCCCAGTAATTCCGGCGCGCCCCAGAGCTAGTTGGCAAGAAAAATCTCGACGGAACTTTTGGTGACTTTTGCTCGGTTGAAAATTTCGTTCTCGAAATTTGAACATTCGTTAGAGCTCTAGTATTTTTTCCCGTGATATTCGATCTTATTCCCGCTCTCCATCTTGATCTCAGCTCGATCGGGTAACTTTGAAGGCCAAAAAGCACAGTGGCGGTAACGGCCGTTTCGAGTCATCTTGATACGCGCTGACGGTTTTCTGAACATAACTCGAGCTCTAGGGCAGCTACAGAGCTGGTAAGCACAGCTAATGCATGCAGAATGATCAGGCGCGTTCGCCTGTTGAATCCAGAGGTCTGAACTCGGTCTGTGAGCCGAGCTAGGTCCGCAAACCTGTTCGTATTATTCGAGTCATCTTGATAGACACTCTCGGTTTTCTGTACTTGACTCGAGCTTTAGGGTCGCTACAGTGCTGGTAAGCACACCTATCGCACTCAGAATCATCACGCGCGTTCGCCTGTCGAATCCGGAGGTCTGAACTCGGTCTGCTAGCCGAGCTAGGTCCGCAAACCTATTCGTATTATTCGAGTTATCTTGATAGACGCTCTCGGTTTTCTGTACTTAACTCGAGCTGTAGGGCAGCTACAGGGCTCATTGTCACAGACATCGATGGGGAATCACCAATGGCGTTCGTCTATTGAACCGAGAGGTCTGAATTCGGCCTGCTGCCCGAGCTAGGTTCGCGAAACTGTTCGTATTGTCCGAATGATTTTGAGACATGCTCTCAATTTTCTGCACTGAACTCGTGCTGGGGGAGGGCTACAGTGCTGCAGGTCACATATATCGATTTTCACACATCAGGCGCGTCTTTTGGTCGATTCCAGAGCTCGGAACTCGGTCTGCTGCTCGAACTAGGTTCGCAACACTATTATATTATTCGAGTCGATAGTGTCGGTTTTCTGCATTAACTCGGGCTGTAGGTGGGCTTTAGGGCTGGGAATCGCATGAGTGGATTTGCAGACATCAGACGCGCCCGCCTGTCGCATTCAGAGGTCTGAACTCGGTTTGATACTCGAACTGGGTTGCGAAACTGTTTGTTTTTTGTTAGCGTTATCTTGAGAGGTCTGAAATCGCTTGGGCTTAAAACATAGTCATTCTTTGGAGTTTTTTCCCACAGTATATATTGTCAGGAAGCTCTACGAGTCCCCCGGCGGTAAGAAAGGTTGACGGTTTACCGCCGGCGCCCAGTAATTCCGGCGCGCTGGAGAGCTAGTTGGCAAGAAAAATCTCGACGGAACTTTTGACGACGTTTGCTCGGTTGAAAATTTCGTTCTCGAAATGTGAACATTTGTTAGAGCTCTAGTATTTTTTCCCGTGATATTCGATCTTATTCCCGCTCTCCATCTTGATCTCAGCTCGATCGGGTAACTTTAAAGGCCAAAAAGCACTCTGGCGGGATCGGCCGTTTTGAGTCATCTTCACATACGCTGACGGTTTTCTGAACATAACTCGAGCTCTAGGGCAGCTACAGAGCTGGTGAGCGCAGCTAACGCATGCAGAATGATCAGGCGCGTTCGCCTGGTGAACCCAGAGGTCTGAACTCGGTCTGTCAGCCGAGCTAGGTCCGCAAACCTGTTTGTATTATTCGAGTCAACTTGATACGCGTTGTCGGTATTTTCTACTTAAATCGAGCTGTAGGACAGCTACAGTGCTGGTAAGCACTTCTATCGCACTCAGAATGATCAGACGTGTTCGGCTATTGAATTCATAGGTCTAAACTCGGTCTGCTAGCCGAGCTAGGTCCGCAAACCTATTCGTATTATTACTTGATACGCGTTGTCGGTATTTTCTACTTAAATCGAGCTGTAGGGCAGCTACAGTGCTGGTAAGCACACCTTCCGCACTCAGAAACATGAGGCGCGTTCGCCTGTTGGATCCAGAGCTCTAAACTCGGTCTGTTGCGCGATCCAGAATCACGAAACTGTTCGTATTCTTCCAGTCATCTTGAGAGCTACTCTTGGCGTTCTGCACTGAATTCGGGCTGCAGGGAGGCTGCAGGGCGGGTAATCACAGAAATCGATTCTGAGGCATCAGACGCGTCCGTCTGTCGCATTCAGAGGTCTGAACTCGGTCTGATACTCGAGTTAGGCTGAAAAACTATTCGTTCTCTGCAATTTTTTCCGACAGTATATGTTGTCAGGAAGCTCTACGAGTCCCCCGGCGGTAACAAAGGTTGACGGTTTACCGCCGGCGCCCAGTTTGACGACTTTTGCTCGGTTGAAAATTTTGTTTTCGAAATTTGAACATTCGTTAGAGCTCTAGTATTTTTTCCCGTGATATTCGATCTTATTCCCGCTCGTCATCTTGATCTCAGCTCGATCGGGTAACTTTGAAGGCGAAAAAGCACTCTGGCGGGAACGGCCGTTTCGAGTCATCTTGGTACGCGCTGTCGGTTTTCTGAACATAACCCGAGCTCTAGGGCAGCTACAGAGCTGGTAAGCACAGCTTATGCATGCAGAATGATCATGCGCGTTCGCCTGTTGAATCTAAAGGTCTGAACTCGGTCTGTGAGCCGAGCTAGGTCCGGAAACCTGTTCGTGTTATTTGAGTCATCTTGACAGACACTCTCGGTTTTCTGGTCTTAACTCGAGCTGTAAGACAGCTACAGAGCTGGCAAGCACATCTATCGCAGTCAGAATCATTAGGCGCGTTCGCCTGTTAAATCTAAAGGTCTGAACTCGATCTGCTCCCGTTCGCAAAACTATTCGTATTGTTCGAGTCATCCTGAGAAGTGCTGTCGGTATTTCGTGCTGGGGGGAGGCTACAGTGCTGCTGGGGACAGCAATCGATTCAGAGACGATGCGCCTGCGGAGACCAGAGCTCGGAACTCGTCTACTGCCTGAATTAGGTCTGCGAAACTACTGTATTGTTGGAGTCATCCTGAGAGGTGCTGTCAGTTTTCTGCACTTAACTCGGGCTGTAGGGGGGCTGCAGGGCCGGTAATGATAGAAGTCGACTCGCAGACGTCAGACGCGTCCGCCTGTCGCATTGAGAGGACACAAAATATTACTATGAGTCGGAATGTTGGTAGGTCCTCGGTGTTCTCAACTTCGTCGAGCTGGAAGCTCTACGAGTCTCCCGGCGGTAACCAAGGTTGACGGTTTACCGCCGGCGTCCAGTTGGCCGACCCGGCCAGAAAGGACAAAGTGGTAACTTAACTCGTAGAGCTTCCCTTAGCTAGTTATAGCTGGAAGCTAAGAGTAATTCCGGCGCGTCCCAGAGCTAGTTGGCCCGAAAAATCTCGACGGAACTTTTGACAACTTTTGCTCGGTTGAAAATTTCGTTCTCGAAATTTGACCATTCGTTAGAGCTCTAGTATTTTTTCCCGTGATATTCGATCTTATTGCCGCTCGCCATCTTGATCTCAGCTCGATCAGGTGAATATTACTATCGAAAAGCACGGTGGCGGGATCGGCCGTTTCGAGTCATCTTGATACGCGCTGTCGGTTTTCTCAAGATAACTCGAGCTTCAGGACAACTACTGAGCTGGTCAGCACAGCTCATGCATGCAGAATGATCAGGCGCGTTCGCCTGTTGAATCCAGAGGTCTGAACTCGGTCTGTCAGCCGAGCTAGGTCCGCAAACCTGTTCGTATTATTCGAGTCAACTTGATACGCGTTGTCGGTATTTTCTACTCAACTCGAGGTTTAGGGCAGCTACAGACTGGTAAGCACTCCTATCGCACTCAGAATGATCAGGCGCGTCCGTCTGTTGAATCCATAGGTCTGAACTCGGTCTACTAGTCGAGCTAGGTTCGCAAACCTATTCGTATTATTCGAGTCAACTTGATGCGCGTTGTCGTTATTTTCTACTTAACTCGAGCTGTAGAGCAGCTACAGTGCTGATGAGCACACCTACCGCACTCAGAATTATCAGGCGCGTTCGCCTGTTTAATCCAGAGCTCTGAACTCGGTCTCTTACGATCCAGAATCACGAAACCGTTCGTATTCTTCTAGTCATTTTGAGAGCTACTGTCGGCGTTCTGCACTTAACTCGGGCTGGAGGGAGGCTGCAGGGTGGGTAATCACAGGAATCGTTTCGGAGACATCAGACGCGTCCGTCTGTCGCATTCAGAGGTCTGAACTCGGTCTGATACTCGAGTTGGGCTGAAAAACTATTCGTTCTCTATAATTTCTTCCGACAGTATATGTTGTCAGGAAGCTCTACGAGTCCCCCGGCGGTAAGAAAGGTTGACGGTTTACCGCCGGCGCCCAGTTTGGGTGGTTTTGCGATTTTTTGGAAGATATTTGACAATTCATTTTCAGAAAGCAGATTTTTCGCACCTGTAAACGACTATGAGGGCCTCTCTGTCTTAGTACGAGCTTTGTAGGCGCACTTTCACTATCAAAACACTTGGAGCAACCATCTTCACGTCGACACGAAAAAAATCAATGTTTCCCTTTTTCGAGAAATGCTTCCAGAAGCTTTCTCTGTCGACTCCGAGCACTCTTACGCGTGAAATGAGCTCTACGAGGTTCCCGGCGGTGACCAGGTTGACGGTTCACCGCCGGCGCCAGTTATAGCTGGAAGCTAAGAGTAATTCCGGCGCGCCGGAGAGCTGTAGGGCAACCGCAGTGCTGGTAAGCACACCTATCGCACTCAGAATCATCAGGCGCGTTCGCCTGTTGACTCGATAGGTCTGAACTCGGTCTGCTAGTCGAGCTAGCTCCGCAAACCTATTCGTATTATTCGAGTCAACCTGATACCTGTTGTCGGTATTTTCTACTTAACTCGAGCTTGAGGGCAGCTACAGTGCTGGTTAGCACAGCTATCGCGCTCAGAATCATCAGGCGCGTTCGCCTGTTGAATCCATAGGTCTGAACTCGGTCTGCTAGCCGAGCTACGTGCGCAAACCTATTCGTATTATTCGAGTCAACTTGATATGCGTGGTGGGTATTTTGTACTTAATTCGAGATGCAGGGCAGCTACAGTGCTGGTAAGCACACCTATCGCACTGAGAATCATCAGGGGTGTTCGTCCGCCTGTTGGATCCAGAGCTCCGAACTCGGTCTGCTGCCCAAATTAGATCGGCACAACTTCTATATTGTTCGAGTCATTCTCAAAAGTGCTGTCAGTTTTCTGCACCTACCTCGGGCCTGTAGGGGGGCGGCAGGGCTGGTGACAGAAGTCGATTCGGAGACATCAGACGCGTCCGCCTGTCGCATTCAGAGGTCAACAAATAACTCGTAGAGCTTCCCTTAGCTAGTTATAGCTGGAAGCTAAGAGTAATTCCGGCGCGCTGGGGAGCTAGTTGGCAAGAAAAATCTCGACGGAACTTTTGCTGACTTTTGCTCGGTTGAAAATTTCGTTCTCGAAATTTGACAATTCGTTAGAGCTCTAGTATTTTTTCCCGTGATATTCGATCTTATTCCCGCTCTCCATCTTGATCTCAGCTCGATCGGGTAACTTTGAAGGCCAAAAAGCACTCTGGCGGGATCGGCCGTTTCGAGTCATCTTGATATGCGCTGTCGGTTTTCTCAAGATAACTCGAGCTTCAGGACAACTACAGAGCTGGTAAGCACAGCTAACGCACGCAAAATGATCAGGCGCGTTCGCCTGTTGAACCCAGAGGTCTGAACTCGGTCTGTCAGCCGAGCTAGGTCCGCAAACCTGTTTGTATTATTCGAGTTAACTTGATACGCGTTGTCGGTATTTTCGACTTAACTCGAGCTGTAAGGCAGCTACAGTGCTGGTAAGTACTCCTATCGCACTCAGAATGATCAGACGCGTTCGCCTATTGAATCCATAGATCTAAAATCGGTCTGTTAGCCGAGCTAGGTCCGCAAATCTATTCGTATTATTCGAGTCAACTTGATACGCGTTGTCGGTATTTTCTACTTAACTCGAGCTGTAGGTCAGCTACAGTGCTGGTAAGCACACCTATCGCACTCAGAATCATGAGACGCGTTCGCCTGTGGAATCCAGAGCTCTGAACTCGGTCTGTTGCGCGATCTAGAATCACGAAACTGTTCGTATTCTTCCAGTCACCTTGAGAGCTACTGTCGGCGTTCTGCACTTAATTCGGGCCGTAGGGAGGCTGCAGGGCAGGTAATCACAGGTATCGATTCGGAGACATCAGACGCGTCCGTCTGTCGCATTCAGAGGTCTGAACTCGGTCTGATACTCGAGTTGGGCTGAAAAACTATTCGTTCTCTGCAATTTTTTCGACAGTATATGTTGTCAGGAAGCTCTACGAGTCCCCCGGCGGTAACAAAGGTTGACGGTTTACCGCCGGCGCCCAGTTGGCAAGAAAAATCTCGACGGAACTTTTGGTGACTTTTGCTCGGTTGAAAATTTCGTTCTCGAAATTTGACCATTCGTTAGAGCTCTAGTATTTTTTCCCATGATATTCGATCTTATTCCCGCTCGCCATCTTGATCTCAGCTCGATCGGGTAACTTTGAAGGCCAAAAAGCAGGCAGGCGGGAACGGCCGTTTCGAGTCATCTTGATACGCGCTGTCGGTTTTCTCAAGATAACTCGAGCTTCAGGACAACTACAGAGCTGGTCAGCACAGCTAATGCATTCAGAATGATCAGGCGCGTTCGCCTGTTGAATCCAGAGGTCTGAACTCGGTCTGCTAGCCGAGCTTGGGTCGCAAACCTATTCGTATTATTCGAGTCATTGTAGCAGACGCTCTCGGTTTTTCGTACTTAACTCGATCTGCAGGGCAGCCATAGAGCTGATAATCACAGAAATCGATTGAGAATCATCAGGCGCGTTCGTCTGTTGAATGAAGAGCTCTGAACTCGGCCTGCTCCCTAAGCTAGGTTCGCGAACCTATTGGTATTGTTCGAGTCATCTTAAGAAGTGCTTCCGGTTTTCTGTACTTACATCGTGCTGGGGGAGGGCTACAGTGCTGCTGGTCACAGGAATCGATTTCGAGACATCAGGCGCGTCCGTTCGTCGAACCGAGAGCTCGGAACTCGGTCTGGTGCTCGAACAAGATCCGCGAAACTGTTGTATTATTCGAGTCATCCTGAGAGGTACTCTCGGTTTTCTGCACTTAATTCAGGCTGTATGGGGGGCTGCAGAGCTGGTAATCACAGGAATCGATCCGCAGACATCAGACGCGTCCGCCTGTCGCATTCAGAGGTCTGAACTCCGTTTCATACTCGAGCTCGATTGGAAATCTGTTCGTTTGTTTTGTTATAACCGCTTGGGGCCAAAAAACTAGTCGTTCTCTGAAATTCTTTTCCACATTATATATTGTCAGGAAGCTCTACGAGTCCCCCGGCGGTAAGAAAGGTTGACGGTTTACCGCCGGCGCCCAGTAACTCGTAGAGCTTCCCTTAGCAAGTTATTGCTGGAAGCTTAAGAGTAATTCCGGGGAGCTGGAGAGCTAGTTGGCAAGAAAAATCTCGACGGACCTTTTGGTGACTTTTGGTCGGTTGAAAATTTCGTTCTCAAAATTTGACCATTCGTTAGAGCTCTAGTATTTTTCCCATGATATTCGATCTTATTCCCGCTCGCCATCTTGATCTCAGCTCGATCGGGTAACTTTGAAGGCCAAAAAGCAGGCAGGCGGGAACGGCCGTTTCGAGTCATCTTGATACGCGCTGTCGGTTTTCTCAAGATAACTCGAGCTTCAGGACATCTACAGAGCTGGTCAGCACAGCTAATGCATTCAGAATGATCAGACGCGTTCGCCTGTTGAATCCAGAGGTCTGAACTCGGTCTGCTAGCCGAGCTAGGGTCGCAAACCTATTCGTATTATTCGAGTCATTGTAGCAGCCGCTCTCGGTTTTTCGTACTTAACTCGATCTGCAGGGCAGCCACAGAGCTGATAATCACAGGAATCGATTCAGAATTTTCAGGCGCGCTCATCTGTTGAATCAAGAGCTCTGAACTCGGCCTGCTCCCCGAGCTAGGTTCGCGAACCTATTTGTATTGTTCGAGTCATCTTGAGAAGTGCTCTCGGTTCTCTGTACTCGAATCGTGCTGGAGGGGGCTACAGTGCTGCTGGTCACAGGAATCGATTTCGAGACATCAGGCGCGTCCGTTCGTCGAACCGAGAGCTCGGAACTCGGTCTGCTGCTCGAACGAGATCCGCGAAACTGTTGTATTATTCGAGTCATCCTGAGAGGTACTCTCGATTTTCTGCACTTAACTCGGGCTGTATGGGGGGCTGCAGAGCTGGTAATCCCAGGAATCGATCCGCAGACATCAGACGCGTCCGCCTGTCGCATTCAGAGGTCTGAACTCGGTTTCATAATCGACCTCGATTGGAAAACTGTTCGTTTGTTTTGTTAGAGTCATCTTCAGAGGTCTATAATCGCTTGGGCTGGGAAACTAGTCGTTCTCTGAAATTCTCTTCCACATTGTATATTGTCAGGAAGCTCTACGAGTCCCCCGGCGGTAAGAAAGGTTGACGGTTTACCGCCGGCGCCCAGTTGGCCCAGCCGGCCGAGGCGGACAATGTGATAACTTTCGGGTGGTTTTGCGAAAATTTGAAAGATATTTGACCATTTATTTTGAAAAAGCAGATTTTTACGCCGAGCATTGGCATATGAACTCCTCTCTGACAGCAGCTCAGCTCTCTCGATGCATTTTTGCATGAGTTGACTTCCGGGAACTGAGCGAATATGAACGTCGAAAAAATCGAATTTCGAGATTTTTGAAAAATCTCTATGTTTTGATTCTGCGTCGATTCTCTGCACTCTTACTAGTGAGAGGAGCTCTACGAGGTTCCCGGCGGTGACCAGGTTGACGGTTCACCGCCGGCGCCAGTTCCGGGGAGCTGGAGAGCTAGTTGGCAACAAAAATCTCGACGGACCTTTTGGTGACTTTTGGTCGGTTGAAAATTTCGTTCTCAAAATTTGACCATTCGTTAGAGCTCTAGTATTTTTCTCATGATATTCGATCTTATTCCCGCTCGCCATCTTGATCTCAGCTCGATCGGGTAACTTTGAAGGCCAAAAAGCAGGCAGGCGGGAACGGCCGTTTCGAGTCATCTTGATTCGCACTGTCGGTATTTTGTACTCAACTCGAGCTGTAGGGCAGCTACAGAGCTGGCAAGCACACCTATTGCATTCAGAATCATCAGGCGCGTTCGCCTGTTGAATCCAGATGTCTGAACTCGGTCTGCTAGCCGAGCTAGGTCCGCAAACTCATTCGTATTATTCGAGTCATCTTGACAGGCGCTCTCGGTATTTTGTACTTAACTCGAGCTGTAGGGCAGCTACAAAGCTGGCAAGCACACCTATCGCATCCAGAATTATCAGGCGCGTTCGCCTGTTGAATCCAGAGGTCTGAACTCGGTACTGCTAGCCGAGCTATGTCCGCAAACCTATTCGTATCATCCGAGTCATCTTGACAGACGCTCTCGGTATTTTGTACTCAACTCGAGCTGTAGGGCAGCTGCAGAGTTCATAGTCACAGAAATCGATTGGAAATGAGCAGGCGCGTTCGTCTGTTGAATCGAGAGCTCTGAACTCGGCCTGCTGCTTGAGCTAGGTTCGCGAACTATTCGTATTGTCCAAATCATCTTGAGAAGTGCTCTTAATTTCCTGCTCTGAACTCGTGCTGGGGGAGGGCTACAGTGCTGCGGGACACAGATATCGGTTCGCACACATCAGGCGCGTCTGTTGGTCGATACCAGAGCGCGGAACTCGGTTTGCGAACTAGGTCCGCGATACTATTATATTATTCGAGTCGATACTGTCGGTTTTCCGCACTTAACTCGGGCTGTAGGGGGAACTGCAGGGCTGGGAATCACATGAGTGGATACGCAGACATCAGACGCGCCCGCCTGTCGCATTCAGAGGTCTGAAGTCGGTTCGATGCTCGAACTGGGTTGCGAAACTGTTTGTTTTTTAATTACAGTCATCTTGAGAGGTCTGAAATCGCTTGGGCTGAAAAAATATTTGTTCTTTGGGTTTCTTGTCCACATTATATATTGTCAGGAAGCTCTACGAGTCCCCCGGCGGTAAGAAAGGTTGACGGTTTACCGCCGGCGCCCAGTAACTCGTAGAGCTTCCCTTAGCTAGTTATAGCTGGAAGCTAAGAGTAATTCCGGCGCGCCTGGAGAGCTAGTTGGCAAGAAAAATCTCGACGGAACTTTTGATGACTTTTGCTCGGTTGAAAATTTTGTTCTCGAAATTTGACCATTCGTTAGAGCTCTAGTATTTTTTCCCGTGATATTCGATCTTATTCCCGCTCGCCATCTTGATCTCAGCTCGATCGGGTAACTTTGAAGGCCAAAAAGCACGGTGGCGGGAACGGCCGTTTCGAGTCATCTTGCTACGGGCTGTCGGTATTTTCAACTTAACTCGAGCTGTAGGGCAGCTACAGTGCCTGTAAGCACAGCTATCGCACTCAGAATCATCAGGCGCGTTCGCCTGTTGAATCCATAGGTCTGAACTCGGTCTGCTACCCGAGCTAGGTCCGCAAATCTATTCGTATTATTCGAGTCAACTTGATACGCGTTGTCGGTATTTTCTACTTAACTCAAGCTGTAGGGCAGCTACAGTGCTGGTAAGCACACCTATCGCACTCAGAATCATCAGGCGCGTTCGCCTGTTGAATCCAGAGGTCTGAACTCGGTCTGCTAGCCGAGCTAGGTCCGCAAACCTATTCGTATTATTCGAGTCAACTTGATACGCGTTGTCGGTATTTTCTGCTTAACTCGAGGTCTAGGGCAGCTACAGTGCTGGTAAGCACACCTATCGCACTCAGAATCGTCAGGCGCGTTCGCCTGTTAAATCCATAGGTCTAAACTCGGTCTGCTAGCTGGGCTAGGTCCGCAAACCTATTCGTATTATTCGAGTCATCTTGACAAACGCTCTCGGTTTCCTGTACTTAACTCGAGCTTTAGGGCAGTAACAGAGCCTATAGTCACATAAATCGATTGGGAATCATCGGGCGCGTTTGTCTGTTGTATCGAGAGCTCTGAACTCGGCCTGCTGCCCGAGCTAGCTTCGCGAAACTATTCGTATTCTCCGAATCATCGTGCAACGTGCTCTCAATTTTCTGCACTCAACTCGTGCTGGGGGAGGGCTACAGTGCTGCGGGTCATCGAAATCGATTTGCACACATCAGACGCGTTCGTTGGACGATTCGAAAGCTCAGAACTTGATTTGCTGCTCGAAACAGATTCGCGAAAATATTGTATTATTCGAATCATTCTTGAGAGATGCTTTCTGCACTTAACTCGGGCTGTCGGGGGGCTGCAGGGCTGGTAATCACATGAGTCGATTCGCAGACATCAGACGCGTCCGCCTGTCGCATTGCGAGGTCTGAACTCGGTCTGATACTCGAACTGGATTGCGAAACTGTTTGTTTTTTTGTTAGAGTCATGGAAACTAGTCGTTCTCTGGATGATTTCCCACTCTATATACTGTCAGGAAGCTCTACGAGTCCCCCGGCGGTAAGAAAGGTTGACGGTTTACCGCCGGCGCCCAGTTGGTCGATCCGACCAGAACGGACAATGTGGCAACTTTTCGGTGGTTTTGCGAATATTTGAAAGATATTTGACCATTTATTTGAGAAAGCAGATTTTTCGCACCTGTAGTGGGTTATGACGAGTCTGCCAGTAAATAACTCGTAGAGCTTCCCTTAGCAAGTTATTGCTGGAAGCTTAAGAGTAATTCCGGGGAGCTGGAGAGCTAGTTGGCAACAAAAATCTCGACGGACCTTTTGGTGACTTTTGGTCGGTTGAAAATTTTGTTCTCGAAATTTGACCATTCGTTAGAGCTCTAGTATTTTTTCCCATGATATTCGATCTTATTCCCGCTCGCCATCTTGATCTCAGCTCGATCGGGTAACTTTGAAGGCCAAAAAGCGCACGGGCGGGAACGGCCGGTTCGAGTCATCTTGATACGCGCTATCGGTATTTTGTACTTAACTCGAGCTGTAGGGCAGCTACAGAGCTGGTGAGCACAGCTATCGCACTCAGAATTATCACGCGCGTTCGCCTGTTGAATCCAGAGGTCTGAACTCGGTCTGCCAGCCGAGCTAGGTTCGCAAACCTATTTGTATTATTCGAGTCATCTTGATAGACACTCTCGGTTTTCTGTACTTAACTCGAGCTTTGGGGCAGCTACAGTGCTTGTAAGCACAGCTATCGCACTCAGAATCATCACGCGCGTTCGTCTGTTGAATCCAGAGGTCTGAACTCGGCCTGCTAGCCGAGCTAGGTCCGCAAACCTATCAGTATTATTGGAGTGATCTTGATAGACGCTCTCGGTTTTCTGTACTTAACTCGAGCTGTAGGGCAGCTACAGGGCTCATTGTGACAGACATCGCTGGGGAATTATCAGTCGCGTTCGTCTATCGTACCGAGAGCTCTGAACTCGGCCTGCTGCCCGAGCTAGGTTCGCGAAACTGTTCGTATTGTCCGAATGATCTTGAGACATGCTCTCAATTTTCTGCACTCAACTCGTGCTGGGGAAGGGCTACAGTGCTGCAGGTCACATATATCGATTTGCACACATCAGGCGCGTCTTTCGGTCGATTCCAGAGCTCGGAACTCGGTCTGCTGCTCGAACTAGGTTCGCAAAACTATTATATTATTCGAATCGATACTGTCGGTTTTCTGCACTTAACTCGGGCTGTAGGGGGGCTTCAGTGCTGGGAATCACATGAGTGGATTCGCAGACATCAGACGCGCCCGCCTGTCGCATTCAGAGGTCTCAACTCGGTTTGATACTCGAACTGGGTTGCGAAACTGTTCGTTTTTTGTTAGCGTCATCTTGAGAGGTCTGAAATCGCTTGGGCTTAAAAAATAGTCGTTCTTTCGAGTTTTTCGTAGAGCTTCCCTTAAGTTAAGAAATGCTTCGAGAAGCTCTCTCTTTCGACTCTCAGCACTCTTTCGCGTGGAAGGAGCTCTACGAGGTTTCCGGCGGTGACCAGGTTGACGGTTCACCGCCGGCGCCAGTTTTCAGGTCCATAGATGCAGTATTACTATCAAAACACTTGGCGGAACCGAGGTTGTATAAAAACAGAAAAACACGATTTTTCGATTTTTTGGTTTCTCGCCTCAGAAGCTTTCTCTATGTGTTCCGACGATCGCTGTGCAAGAAACGAGCTCTACGAGGTTGCCGGTGGTGACCAGGTTGACGGTTTACCGCCGGTTCCAGTTCCGGAGCGCTGGAGAGCTAGTTGGCAAGAAAAATCTCGACGGACCTTTTGGTGACTTTTGGTCGGTTGAAAATTTTGAGCTCTTATTTTTTCCCGTGACATTCGACCTTATTACCGCTCGCCATCTTGATCTCAGCTCGATCGGGATATTTGAAGGCCAAAAAGCGTCCCGGCGGGAACGACCGTTTCGTATTTTGTACTTAACTCGAGCTTTAGGGCAGCTACAGAGCTGGTAAGCACAGCTATCGCACTCAGAATTATCAGGCGCGTTCGCCTCTTGAATCCAGAGGTCTGAACTCGGTCTGTCAGCCGAGCTAGGTCCGAAAACCTATTTGTATTCTTCGAGTCATCTTGATAGACGCTCTCGGTTTTCTCTACTTAACTCGAGCTTTAGGGCAGCTACAGTGCTGGTAAGCACACCTATCGCACTCAGAATCATTACGCGCGTTCTCCTGTTCAACCCAGAGGTCTGAACTCGTTGTGCTAGCCGAGCTAGGTCGGCAAACCTATTCGTATTATTCGAGTCATCTTGATAGACGCTCTTGGTTTTCTGTACTTAACTCGAGCTGTAGGGCAGCTACAGGGCTCATTGTGACAGACATCGATGGGAAATCATCAGTTGGGTTCGTCTATTAAATCGAGAGCTCTGAACTCGGCCTGCTGCCCGAGCTAGGTTCGCGAAACTGTTCGTATTGTCCGAATCATCTTGAGACGTGCTCTCAATTTTCTGCACTGAACTCGTGCTGGGGGAGGGCTACAGTGCTTCAGGTCACATATATCGATTTCCAAACATCAGGCCCGTCTTGCGGTCGATTCCAGAGCTCGGAACTCGGTCTGCTGCTCGAACTAGGCTCGCACAACTATTATATTATTCGAGTCGATACTGTCGCTTTTCTGCACTTAACTCGGGCTGTAGGGGGGCTGTAGGGCTGGAATCACATGGGTGGGTTCGCAGACATCAGACGCGCCCGCCTGTCGCATTCAGAGGTCTGAATTTTTTTTGATACTCGAACTGGGTTGCGAAACTGTTTGTTTTTTGTTAGCGTTATCTTGAGAGGTCTGAAATCGCTTGGGCTTCAGAAATAGTCGTTCTTTGGAGTTTTTCCCCACAGTATATATGCTCTACGAGTCCCCCGGCGGTAAGAAAGGTTGACGGTTTACCGCCGGCGCCCAGTAGCTGGAAGCTAAGAGTAATTCCGGCGCGCTGGAGAGCTAGTTGGCAAGAAAAATCTCGACGCAACTTTTGGTGACTTTTGCTCGGTTGAAAATTTTGTTCTTGAAATTTGACAAAAAGCACTGTGGCGGGAACGGCCGTTTCGAGTCATCTTGATACGCGCTGTCGGTTTTCTGAACATAACTCGAGCTCTAGGGCAGCTACAGAGCTGGTAAGCACAGCTTATGCATGCAGAATGATCAGGCGCGTTCGCCTGTTGAACCCAGAGGTCTGAACTCGGTCTGTGAGCCGAGCTAGGTCCGGAAACCTGTTCGTATTATTCGAGTCATCTTGACAGAAACTCTCGGTTTTCTGGTCTTAACTCGAGCTGTAAGACAGCTACAGAGCTGACAAGCACATCTATCGCAGTCAGAATCATTAGGCGCGTTCGCCTGTTAAATCTAGAGGTCTGAACTCGGTCTGCTAGCCGAGCTAGGTCCGCAAACCTATTCGTATTATTTGGGTCATCTTGATAGGTGCCCTCGGTTTTCTGTACTCAACTCGAGCCGTAGGGCAGCTACAGAGCTCGTACTCACAGAAATCAATTGGAAATCACCAGGCGCCTTTGTTCGTTGACTCGAGAGCACTGAACTTGGCCTGCTGCCCGAGCTAGGTTCGCAAAACTATTCGTATTGTTCGAGTCATCCTGAGAAGTGCTGTCGGTATTTCGTGCTGGGGGGAGGCTACAGTGCTGCTGGGGACAGCAATCGATTTAGAGACATCAGGCGCATCCGCCTGCGGAGACCAGAGCTCGGAACTCGTCTGCTGCCTGAATTAGGTCTGCGAAACTACTGTATTGTTGGAGTCATCCTGAGAGGTGCTGTCAGTTTTCTGCACTTAACTCGGGCTGTAGGGGGGCTGCAGGGCCGGTAATGATAGAAGTCGACTCGCAGACGTCAGACGCGTCCGCCTGTCGCATTGAGAGGACAGAAAATATTTACTATGAGTCGGAATGTTGGTAGGTCCTCGGTGTTCTCAACTTCGTCGAGCTGGAAGCTCTACGAGTCTTCCGGCGGTAACCAAGGTTGACGGTTTACCGCCGGCGTCCAGTTTGGTGACTTTTGCTCGGTTGAAAATTTTGTTCTCGAAATTTGACAATTCGTTAGAGCTCTAGTATACCTCGTAGAGCTCTTCGGCATCGATGAGCTAGAGGAATTCCGGCGCGGGGTGGAGCTAGTTGGTCGACCCGGCCAGAAAGGACAAAGTGATAACTTTTGGGTGGTTTTGCAACTTTTTGAAAGATATTTGACAATTCATTTTGAGAAAGCAGATTTTTGCGCGTCGCATTGGCATATAAACTCCTCCCTGACAGCAGCTCAGCTGCTCCGATACATTTTTGCACGAGTTGATTTCCGGGAACTGAGCGAATATGAATATCGAAAAAATCGAAAATGATGATTTTCGAAAAATCTCTATTTTTTTGACTTGGTGTCGATTCTGAGCACTCTTACCAGTGGAAGGAGCTCTACGAGGTTCCCGGCGGTGACTCGGTTGACAGTTCACCGCCGCCGCCAGTTTTTTCCCGTGATATTCGATCTTATTCCCGCTCGCCATCTTGATCTCAGCTCGATCGGGTAACTTTGAAGGCCAAAAAGCACGGTGGCGGGAACGGCCGTTTCGAGTCATCTTGCTACGGGCTGTCGGTATTTTCAACTTAACTCGAGCTGTAGGGCAGCTACAGTGCCTGTAAGCACAGCTATCGCACTCAGAATACCTCGTAGAGCTCTTCGGCATCGATGAGCTAGAGGAATTCCGGCGCGGGGTGGAGCTAGTTGGTCGACCCGGCCAGAAAGGACAAAGTGATAACTTTTGGGTGGTTTTGCAACTTTTTGAAATATATTTGACAATTCATTTTGAGAAAGCAGATTTTTGCGCGTCGCATTGGCATATAAACTCCTCCCTGACAGCAGCTCAGCTGCTCCGATACACTTTTGCACGAGTTGACTTCCGGGAACTGAGCGAATATGAATATCAAAAAATCGAAAATGATGATTTTCGAAAAATCTCTATTTTTTTGACTTGGTGTCGATTCTGAGCACTCTTACCAGTGGAAGGAGCTCTACGAGGTTCCCGGCGGTGACTTGGTTGACGGTTCACCGCCGGCGCCAGTCATCAGGCGCGTTCGCCTGTTCAATCCAGAGGTCTGAACTCGGTCTGCTACCCGAGCTAGGTCCGCAAATCTATTCGTATTATTCGAGTCAACTTGATACGCGTTGTCGGTATTTTCTACTTAACTCGAGCTGTAGGGCAGCTACAGTGCTGGTAAGCACACCTATCGCACTCAGAATCATCAGGCGCGTTCGCCTGTTGAATCCAGAGGTCTGAACTCGGTCTGCTAGCCGAGCTAGGTCCGCAAACCTATTCGTATTATTCGAGTCAACTTGATACGCGTTGTCGGTATTTTCTGCTTAACTCGAGGTCTAGGGCAGCTACAGTGCTGGTAAGCACACCTATCGCACTCAGAATCGTCAGGCGCGTTCGCCTGTTAAATCCATAGGTCTAAACTCGGTCTGCTAGCTGGGCTAGGTCCGCAAACCTATTCGTATTATTCGAGTCATCTTGACAAACGCTCTCGGTTTTCTGTACTTAACTCGAGCTTTAGGGCAGTTACAGAGCCTATAGTCACATAAATCGATTGGGAATCATCGGGCGCGTTTGTCTGTTGTATCGAGAGCTCTGAACTCGGCCTGCTGCCCGAGCTAGCTTCGCGAAACTATTCGTATTCTCCGAATCATCGTGCAACGTGCTCTCAATTTTCTGCACTCAACTCGTGCTGGGGGAGGGCTACAGTGCTGCGGGTCATAGAAATCGATTTGCACACATCAGACGCGTTCGTTGGACGATTCGAAAGCTCAGAACTTGATTTGCTGCTCGAAACAGATTCGCGAAACTATTGTATTATTCGAGTCATTCTGAGAGATGCTCTCGGTTTTCTGCACTTAACTCGGGCTGTCGGGGGGCTGCAGGGCTGGTAATCACATGAGTCGATTCGCAGACATCAGACGCGTCCGCCTGTCGCATTGCGAGGTCTGAACTCGGTCTGATACTCGAACTGGATTGCGAAACTGTTTGTTTTTTTGTTAGAGTCATGGAAACTAGTCGTTCTCTGGATTATTTCCCACTCTATACTGTCAGGAAGCTCTACGAGTCCCCCGGCGGTAAGAAAGGTTGACGGTTTACCGCCGGCGCCCAGTTGGTCGACCCGGCCAGAAAGGACAAAGTGTTAACTTTTGGGTGGGTTTGCAATTTTTTGAAAGATATTTGACAATTCATTTTGAGAAAGCAGATTTTTCGCACCTGTAAACGACTATGAGGGCCTCTCTGTCTTAGTACGAGCTCTGTAGGCGCACTTTTACAATCAAAACACTTGGCGGAACCATCTTCATGTCCACACGAAAAAAACAATTTCTCTCTTTCCTCGAGAAATGCTTCCAGAAGCTCTCTCTTTCGACTGCGAGCACTCTTACGCGTGAAATGAGCTCTACGAGGTTCCCGGCGGTGACCAGGTTGACGGTTCACCGCCGGCGCCAGTGCCTCGTAGAGCTCTGATGGTAGAAGAGCTAGAGGAATTCGGCGACAGGGTGGAGCTAGTTGGCGAAATGCCGAAAAGGGACGCGATCATACCTTCCGCGGCCTGGCTCAGCCGATTTTGCAGTTCTAACAATTCGTTTGGGCTGCTATTTGCGCAGAGCGAAGCTTGGCATTACAGAAGTTACCGCACAAATTCTTAGTTCATTCCGTCGAAGAATTCTCCCGAGCGAAGCCAGGGACCGACTTCACGTTGGCAGTCCAAAAATACCTCGTAGAGCTCTTCGGCATCGATGAGCCAGAGGAATTCCGGCGCGGGGTGGAGCTAGTTGGCCGACCCGACTAAAAGAGACAATGTGATAACCTTGGGTCGGTTTCGCTTTGACTTGACAGATATTTGACAATTCATTTTGAGAACCGGTATTTTTCTCACGTGTAGTGGCTTATGCCGCGTCTGCCAGTTAAATTCTCAGGTCCGTAGCTGCAATATTAATATCAAAAGACTTGCTGGAACCAACTGCGTTCCGAGTCATCTTGACACGCGTTCACGGTTTTCTGTACTTCACTCGAGATTTCGAGAGCTACAGAGCTGATACTTACAGAAACCGATTCAGAATGATCAGGCGCGTTCGCCTGTTGCATGCAGAGGCCTGAACTTGGTCTGCTTCTCGAGCTAGGTCCGTAAAAGTCATCTTCACCAGTGATGCCGGTTTTCTGTTCTCAACTCAACATTCAGAGGAGCTACAGAGCTGGTACGCACATAAACTGATTCAGTATCACCAGGCGCTTGCGTCTGTTGCATCGAGAGGCCTGAACTCGTTCTGCTAGTCGAGCTAGGTCCACAACACTATTCGTATTTCTCAAGTTCTCTTTAGAGGCGCTGTTGGTATTCTGCACTTAACTCTAGCTGTAGCACAGCTACAGAGGTGGTACGCACAGAAACCGATACAGAATCATCAAGGGCGTTTGGCAGCATCTAGAGCTCTGAACAGAGTCTGCTTCTCGAGCTAAGTCCGCAAAACTATTTGTATGCGATCGATTTTTTAGAGTTTTCTGGCTCTCGCTTAAGCTTGCTTCACGTGTTCCGAGGAGCTGGGCCCGAAAAGAGCTCTACGAGGTCCCCGGCGGTAACCAGGTTGAAGGCATCTCGGCTCTAGGGCTCCTGGATCCCACAGGAGCTCAGGGGGTGTCGGCGTCGCGGGGAAGCGACGCGGCGGCCATCGCCGCCATCCACGAGTACGGCATCTTCCAGGCAAGCTAGGCCGCCTGCTTTGTGTGCTGTAATTGTTGTTGTTTTGCTTGTCGTGTGTGCAACGACGGACGGGTACGACTTTTCAATACTTGCTAGACGTTTCCAGCTGGAGGATATTTCCCCGACTGTACCTTATTTGCAGTACTCACAGGATTTCGGACAGAGACCAGATTCTGCTGTGGAGAGAGCGTCTCGGAAGAGGCAAATTCAGGATACCGAGCAAATTGTACGTGACCTTCCACTGGACGGGAGATTGAATACGGCCGACTCCACACCAGATAGTGATAGTCATTGTGTTGTCCCATCTTTATTTGTGAATATGAATACAGGACTCATGAATATGATGCAGACTCCTTCCAACGCAGCTGTGGCGGGAAATACAATCAACGGAGGGCGTGTGGGAGGGGCTCCAGCAGGTCAGGTCAGTCCTGGAGGTCAAGGATCTGGAGGCGCTCCTGTTGTTCCTAGAGGCCCAGCTCCACAAGGTGCTCTAGGGGGACCCCCAGGTATGCCCACGGAGGCACAACAAGCGGCGGCCCAAGCGGCTGTTGTCCCTGAAGGTGCTGGAGAGCGTCAGGGTATGCAGGGCGTTAGCGACGACGCCCAACGAAATGTCAAACATCGTGTCAACGGTCCTCAGGAGGCACTCTTGGGGGAACTCGAGGAGAAACGAAAGAAACTCAGTGTGGTCTCGGATGAGGCCCCATCCTGGTTCAAGGCCTTCGCGGAGCTCAACGTACTCGAGAGCAAAGTTAGGCAACAAGAAAACGTCGAAATTAGGGCCGACATTCAGAGCATCTCGAACCGTCAGGAGGCCTCCGACATCAGGATGAACAACTTGGAACGACAGATGCAGGACCTCAAGAAGAACCCCAGTGTGATATCAGGTGCTGCCTCGACCACGGCACCTTCCTACGGAGGAGGCCCACCAGGACTCTCGGGACCATCCAGCTTCAATCCCAGCTATGTGGAGCTCACAGGCTGGACTGACTGGAACGGGACAGCGGTTACACGTTCGGCCAGTATGATGAGAGACACGGACGCTGCACAATTCATCACTAATCTGAAGACGGCCATCGCTGCAGAGGATGAAGCTAGGATCGATTACGAGGGCACATTACGTATGAATGGAAGTAGAATGATGTTGAGTACGATCAAAATCAAATTCATTGTAGGAACCGACTCTTCGACACTATACAACGTGAAGCGTGCTTTTGATGATGCTCTAACTCCGAATCCCCAGAGGAATGCGGCTCAGGTTTCGAGGTCACCTCCAGACTATGACAGCATGTTCCAGGGCATGTTACAACGACCCAGTCGGGTCCGAGTACGTATAGAAGCTCCACCATGGAAACGTGATCATATCGGAGCTGTGGGACGCTTCTACGGGACATACCGTGAGTGTACCAACAGTGAGGCCATGGAGATCAGGGGGGAGACAGGATCGGGACCCAACGGACGGAGCACAATGTGGACCAAGCCGCAGGATCCTCAGCATCGACCCGTGGAACTGGCATCCTTTCGTATCAATACGGGGTGGACAGTGGACCGCGAGATCTGGGAGGGTGTACTTATGCGCAGCGGTGTGACGACGACATACGACACATTTGTTGCGAATCTTGCCGGCAGGGTGTGACGGTGCAGAGGTGCCAGTCGGGCTGGTGGCCCCACAGCCCAGCATAGGCTAGGCACCCAGAATCTTATGAAACAAGGGGCTACAGCAGATCGGGGATTTGCTTGCATGAGGGCACTTCTTTCTCACGGCTGTGAAGTGTTCTGTTTACAGGAGTGTGAACACTTACCGTCCAATTCAATTCAGCTACTTGGCTGGCACCTAGTTTACTCAAGTGACAGGAAGGCTTCCATAGCTTTGAGGGGGAAGTCTTGTCACAACATAGTTCGTTCTTGGAGTAATCATGCTCGTCTTGCTATGGTGTGCTTGCGTCATCCGTGTATCTTTCTTGTCTCTGCGTACTTTCCGAACAGATCGGAGAATCGTTCATTGGAGGTGGCTTTTGAGATGCTGAAAACAATCGAAACAACTTATCGGAGGTGGAAGGAGGAATGCAGATACACATGTGAGCTTGTGATTGCAGGGGATTTTAATGTTGAGCTTGCGCCCGACATCACCTGTTCAGGAGGCACGGTGACTGGAGGTGCTGTGCAGATTCTCGACGGGAGGGGATATGGGAATGATACGGAGGATAGACGGTGGGAGGAGGACATGTGGCGATCTCAGCTGCAGGAGTGGCTGTGTCGGATGCGCTTGCTGGCAGTCAATTCTCTTGGCTCGCCGTACTCTCGGCAGCCGACTTTCGTGCATCGTGCGAACAATGCTCGACGCAAGTCTGGGGCGAAGACTATTGCGCCAAAAGTGCTTGACTATCTCATGGTCCCACAATCCTGGGAGGGTGACTTGGTTGAATGCCGAACGGATTGGATCCCAGAGACCCCGACTACCAACTTCTCGGATCATGCCTGTGTCTACGCCGAGTTCCATATGCAGAACCCTCAGGTCACGAAATATCAGGGCCCCCCTAGCCACCACACAAGCCACAAAGAGTTCCAATCGTATCGGGAGGAGGCCCAATTTCAGGTCCTGGCGGACGTCCAGATCCCGACGGTGCCCCCACAGCGTCTTGCTGAAACGATTGCTGGTCATGCGTTACCGCTCCTCACGGTGAGGGCCCCCAGGTACTCTCGAGGGCTTCCGCCGAGTAGGACTCCCCAGCATGCCGAGCTGGAGGTACAACTCAGAGAGGCACGTGCTAGGAAGGACAGAGCGTTGGCTCGGGACCTTCGACGTCGCATCAGACCGCTTGCGCGGGAATATCGCCGACGGAAGGTGGAGTGGGAGGCGCTACCATCTAGGAAGGGGAGGAGGACACGTGTGACGGAGTTGAGGGTGACGGACACTGGGGGAGGGGATACGGGGCCTACGACTATGATGACGGAGGACAGGGAACTGTGGGCGGAGGAGGTGGAGCGATATGCTGTGCAGAGTATGACTTGTGATGACTCCAGAGCCCGCAATCGGGAGCTTGTGTCCACACTGCGTCGCCATGCATCTCAATCAACAGCCTCTTCGGACAACACACTTACGATTACATACTCTACTATTCTGCAGGCGCGGAGCAGGCTCCGATCAGGACGGGCCTGTGGGCCCGACGGCATCTCGGTTGAACTTCTCAAATCTCTTTCGTGGAGGTCGGTGCGCTCTATCTGTAAGGTTTTCTCTGATATATTCAACGGGCTTCGCCCGACGCCAAGGGAATGGCAGGAGGTATATCTAACACTTATGCCGAAAACGAGCAAACTGGAGACATTGCGACAAACAAGGAACCTGCTTGTTGGAAATACCTTGGCCAAGTGGTATCTCACGTGTGTGACGATTTTACTGGAACGATGTGTGGAACCCTTCATGAGTGATATGGCGATTTACGGTTTTACCAGCGGACGACGCTGCTGGGAGATTTCATCGGCCATGAAATGTATTGCACAACATGCTTCCACATGGGGGCGAGATCAAACGGCGTGGCTCCTCAGCTGTGACATCGAGCGGGCGTTCGACGCTGTGACGTTGCCGACAGTCTCGAGAGCGATGACGGCCCTTGGGATCAGTGCACGGTTACAGTATGCGTTATTGGAGCCTCTCTCATCTACATCATGCACGGTGCTGTTTGAAGGAGTGACAATCCCTAACGTGCAATGGGATAGGTCGCTCCGTACTGGGGGTACCGAATCACCGATCGCGTTTACTATTGTCACTATTGCTATGTGGCGGGATGTGATTGCTCGCCTGGACCAGCGCGGCGTCGGAGTCGAGATGCCATGCCATGATGATCATTGCCGGTATGCACGTTGGAATCACGCACTCTGGGCTGACAACATTTTCCTGGCCGCCAAGTCAGCATCGGAGGCGCAGTTAGCGGCCACTGCCTTCACTACTGCTCTCAGGGATTGGGGGATGGAGTGGAAGGAGGAGAGTCTAGAGATGATGGTGTGTGGTACTCAGTACACTGATACGGTCACGGTTCAGATTGGCTCGCGGATTGTTCCTTTCAAGCATGTTGACAGTTTGAATGTGCTGGGGTATCAGATTCCCAGGAGTTTCACTTCTGTTCACACGGATGTGCAGGAGCGCGTCCAGCAGGCCCGAAGGGCATTCTTTGCGCAGGTGCAATACTTTACGTGCAGGGCGTTGCCTCTGGTGAAGAAGTTTCGTCGATATCAATCGACTGTGCAGAGCCGCCTTTTATATGCAGCAGAGGCCATCACGATTGACAGTGAGTGTGTGAGGGTTATCCATGCGTTCGAGGGTATGTGTCTTCTGAGAATGTCAGGGAGGAGGAAGCCAGGAGATGTGGGGTGGGAGGTTTGGCGGCCAGCTGCACTGACACGAGTCAGGACAATCTTCTGCGATGGGGGTTTCCCGTCGGCTGTGCAGATGCTGTGTTGGAAGAGCTGGGGCATGATGCGCTCCACGAGGCAATATTTACTATCCTTGGAGGAGGACAGGACGGCAAGGACGGAGGTTGAGGCGGAGGGATCAACGACTCAACGTGCTAAACGTGTCCGCTTTACGGATGGACGTGGGGAGGATGTACCTGCTGCGACTGTGATGGAGGTGGAGGGGAGGATTACGGACATGGAGAGGAGGCTGGAGGATCTCTGCTCGCAGGTCGCCTGTTCCATTGCCCGCTCACAGCCGATGCCCTCTGGAGAGGGAGCTGCCCACACTCTCAGAGACGAGCCGCTTGCCGTCTCAAAGGGGAGGAGGGCCTTTCGAGACTCCCGACGTGCGCTTATGATGTACAATGTTGGCTGGGTCACGGCTCGCGACACAATAACAGAGGTTCTACGACAACACGGCAACAGGGCCTTATCTAGTTCGGGCAAACGGCTTCGTGGAGGCCCTGTGTCTGTGGGCGGACGGTCTTGGCAGTTCCCATACATTCAGTTCTTTGGGGAAAAGTGGTGGGAGTCTGTACGGGGTGATTGGGTTCAATTCTTGGAGGTATGGAAGCAACTCCTTATACAATACAACAAATCTAAGGTCTATGACTACTTTGTGGTGTCTTGGAAGGGCTCTCCTAATGGACCTCGAGGCTCCCCTGAGGCTCGTGAGAAGGCCGATACCGAGATGGTCGATACCGCGACCAACCCTATGCACCCCAAGTATGACCCCAAAGAGTCTGACAAGGTTGCAATACGACATGCGATGATCCAGGAACGTGCGACTGTGTGGGACATATCGTCAGAGGGTTTTGCTGCTGAGTTCAAGGGTGACTCACTACTTATCTGCTCCTGGCTCCAGGGTAAATGGAGATGTGAGAATCGTGGCTACTGCAAGAGGACAGCTGCCATGATTGATTGTACCTTTGAGCTTGCTGCGTGTTTCAATCTGAGGCCTGCTGCCTTGGGACGTGAGATATGGAGACACGAATTCAGGGAGGACAATACACGAGCGGATGAATTGACGCATGAGGCCAGATGTGGCCGCACATTCTACAGAACTCATTGTTATCTATATCCATTCGAAACTTATCTCGTACCGTTCGCTATCAGGGGAGGCTTTGATGGCGGGGTTGACCAGCAAGGATCAGGATGTGGTTTCTGGCTTCAGATCGGCTTAATCAATACTCAGTGCAATCCCAGTGAGATAGGCATCGCTTCCGCGAGAACCGTGGGCCCCTTCCCTGCTGGGCATGAGTTTGCTGTTTCTAGTGCCGTGCCCCTCGTTTGGAGGGATGTGGCCGAGGCCGCGTGGCTCCTCGAAGGAGCTGCAGTCACAGAATGTGAATTGTCGGCAGCCGAAGCGCTGCTTAGCCCTGCCCGTGTGCTTCTGCGGGACCGGTCCTCGCCCAGCTGCACTCAGCTGGGAACGCGAGTCCAAACAAACAAACAAACCAGGTTGACGGTTTACCGCCGGCGCCCAGTAATACCTCGTAGAGCTCTTCGGCATCGATGAGCTAGAGGAATTCCGGCGCGGGGTGGAGCTAGTTGGTCGACCCGGCCAGAAAGAACAAAGTGTTAACTTTTGGGTGGTTTTGCAATTTTTGGAAAGATATTTGACAATTCATTTTGAGAAAGCAGATTTTTCGCACCTGTAAACGACCACGAGGGCCTCTCTCTCTTAGTATGAGCTCTGTAGGCGCA
Source organism: Prorocentrum cordatum (assembly GCA_963575745.1). Taxonomy (NCBI): domain Eukaryota; class Dinophyceae; order Prorocentrales; family Prorocentraceae; genus Prorocentrum; species Prorocentrum cordatum. Next base: position 180,501 of record CAUYUJ010017366.1, on the reverse strand, counting down.
CTTTTACTATCAAAACACTTGGCGGAACCATCTTCATATCGACACGAAAAAATTTTTTTTTTTTTTTTTTTTGCGAGGAATGCTTCCAGAAGCTCTCTCTTTCGACTTCGAGCACTCTTACGCGTGAAATGAGCTCTACGAGGTTCCCGGCGGTGACCAGGTTGACGGTTCACCGCCGGCGCCAGTTCCGGGGAGCTGGAGAGCTAGTTGGCAACAAAAATCTCGACGGACCTTTTGGTGACTTTTGGTCGGTTGAAAATTTTGTTCTCGAAATTTGACCATTCGTTAGAGCTCTAGTATTTTTTCCCATGATATTCGATCTTATTCCCGCTCGCCATCTTGATCTCAGCTCGATCGGGTAACTTTGAAGGCCAAAAAGCAGGCAGGCGGGAACGGCCGTTTCGAGTCATCTTGATACGCGTTGTCGGTATTTTCTACTTAACTCGAGCTTTAGGGCAGCTACAGTGCTGGTAAGCACGCCTATCGCACTCAGAATCATCAGGCGCGTTCGCCTGTTGAATCCATAGGTCCGAACTCGGTCTGCTAGCCGAGCTAGGTCCGCAAACCTATTCGTATTATTCGAGTCAACTCGATATGTGTTGTCGGTATTCTCTACTTAACTCGAGCTGTAGGGCAGCCACAGTGCTGGTAAGTACATCTATCGCTCTCAGAATCATCAGGCGCATTCGTCTGTTGAATCCATAGGTCTGAACTCGGTCTGCTAGCCGAGCTAGGTGCGGAAACCTATTCGTATTATTCGAGTTAACTTGATACGCGTTGTCGGGTTTCTCTACTCAACCGAGCTGTAGGGCAGCTACAGTGCTGGTAAGCACACCTATCGCACTCAGAATAATGAGGCGCGTTCGCCTGTTGAATCCATAGGTCTGAACTCGGTCTGCTAGCCGAGCTAGGTCCGCATACCTATTCGTATTATTCGAATGATCTTGACAGACGCTCTCGATTTTCTGTACTTAACTCGAGCTGTAGGGCAGCTACAGGGCTCATTGTCACAGACATCGATGGGGAATCATCAGTCGCGTTCGTCTACTGAACCGAGAGCTCTGAACTCGGTCTGCTGCCCGAGCTAGGTTCGCGAAACTATTCGTATTGTCCGAGTCATCTTCAGAAGTGCTCTCGGTTTTCTGCACTTAACTCGTGTTTGGGGCCGGCTACAGTGCTGCGGGTCACACATATCGATTTGAACACATCAGGCGCGTTTGTGAGGTTTGAAATCGCTTGGGCTGAAAAACTAGTCGTTCTTTGGAGTTTTTTCCCACACTTTATATTTTCAGGAAGCTCTACGAGTCCCCCGGCGGTAAGAAAGGTTGACGGTTTACCGCCGGCGCCCAGTTTTGGGTGGTTTTGCGAATTTGTGAAAGATATTGACAATTCATTTTGAGAAAGCAGATTTTTCGCACCTGTGAACGAATATGAGGGCCTATCTGTCTTAATATGAGCTCTCTAGGCGCACTTTTACTATCAAAACACTTGGCGCAACCATCTTCGTATCGACGTAAAAATCATGTTTTCTCTTTTTCGAGAAATGCTTCCAGAAGCTCTCTCTTTTGATGCTGAGCACTCCTACCCGTCCTAGGAGCTCTACGAGGTTCCCGGCGGTGACCAGGTTGACGGTTCACCGCCGGCGCCAGTCGTAAACGGCGCCCCTGCAAGCGTCTCCTGCGAGGTTTCCAGCGTTCCGCGCATCGTTTCAAACGACACGAGAGAGGTTCCCGTGCGGCGTTTTGGAGCGCTTCGCGCTCCGCGCCTGGCTTCGCTATCCGGGTTTTTCCCGGATAGCTCCTTGGGGAGCAGAGGGTTTCAGATATGAAGCCAGCGGTGGGTGGTGAGGAGGACGCGCCCACCTCCGCCGGTTCACGATCCCTGCAGCAGGTTGCCGGAACCGGCAGCGGGTCCGGGGGCGTGGCTTCCTAGCGTTTCTCAATACGCGTGGCTCCAGGGTGCGCGAAGCGCTTCGGCAGAGCTTCGGAAGAGCTTCGGCAGTTCTTCCAGACTCCTAGGCAGATCCTCCTTGCGCGCTTTGCAGGGCCCCACGCATCGTAAACGGCGCCCCTGCAAGCGTCTCCTGCGAGGTTTCCAGCGTCCCGCGCATCGTTTCAGGCGTAGAGCTCCTCGGCATCGATGAGCTGGAGGAATTCCGGCGCGGGATGGAGCTAGTAACTCGTAGAGCTTCCCTTTGCTAGTCATAGCTGGAAGCTAAGAGTAATTCCGGCGCGCTGGAGAGCTAGTTGGCAAGAAAAATCTCGACGGAACTTTTGCTGACTTTTGCTCGGTTGAAAATTTCGTTCTCGAAATTCAACAATTCGTTTGAGCTCTAGTATTTTTTTCCGTGATATTCGATCTTATTCCCGCTCGCCATCTTGATCTCAGCTCGATCGGGTAACTTTCAAGGCCAAAAAGCACTGTGGCGGGAACGGCCGTTTCGAGTCATCTTGATACGCGCTGTCGGTTTTCTGAACATAATTCGAGCTCTAGGGCAGCTACAGAGCTGGTAAGCACAGCTAATGCATGCAGAATGATCAGGCGCGTTCGCCTGTTGAACCCAGAGGTCTGAACTCGGTCTGTCAGCCGAGCTAGGTCCGCAAATCTGTTTGTATTATTCGAGTCAACTTGATACGCGTTGTCGGTATTTTCTACTTAACTCGAGCTGTAGGGCAGCTACAGTGCTGGTAAGCACTCGTATCGCACTCAGAATGATCAGACGCGTTCGCCTGTTGAATCCATAGGTCTAAACTCGGTCTGCTAGCCGAGCTAGGTCCGCAAACCTATTCGTATTATTCGAGTCCACTTGATACGCGTTGTCGGTATTTTGTACTTAACTCGAGCTGTAGGGCAGCTACAGTGCTGGCAAGCACACCTATCGCACTCAGAATAATCAGGCGCGTTCGCCTGTTGAATCCAGAGCTCTGAACTCGGTCTGCTAGCCGAGCTAGGTCTGCCAACCTATTCGTATTATTCGGGTCAACTTGATACGCGTTGTCGCTATTTTCTACTTAACTCGAGCTGTAGGGCAGCTACAGTGCTGGTAAGCTCACCTATCGCAATCAGGCGCGTTCGCCTGTTGAACCCAGAGCTCTGAACTCGGTCTGCTGCGCGATCTAGAATCACGAAACTGTTCGTATTCTTCCAGTCATCTTGAGATCTACTGTCGGCGTTCTACACTTAGCTCGGGCTGTAGGGGGGCTGCAGGGCGGGTAATCACAGGGATCGATTCGGAGACATCAGAGGCCTCTGTCTGCTGCATTCAGAGGTCCGAACTCGGTCTGATACTCGAGTTGGGCTCAAAAACTATTCGTTCTCTGCAATTCTCTTCGACATTATATGTTATCAGGAAGCTCTACGAGTCCCCCGGCGGTAACAAAGGTTGACGGTTTACCGCCGGCGCCCAGTTGGTCGACCCGGCCAGAAAGGACAAAGTGGTAACTTTTGGGTGATTTTGCATTTTTTTGAAAGATATTTGACAATTCATTTTGAGAAAGCAGATTTTTCGCACCTGTAAACGAATATGAAGGCCTCTCTCTCTCTCAGTATTAACTCTGTAGACGCACTTTTACTATCAAAACACGTGGAGGAACCATCTTCATGTCGACACGAAGAAATTATTTTTTATTTTTTCGAGAAATGCTTCCAGACGCTCTCTCTTTCGACTCCTCTTACGCGTCAAATGAACTCTACGAGGTTCGCGGCGGTGACCAGATTGACGGTGTACCGCCAGTGCCAGTCCGGGTTTTTCCCGGATAGCTCCTTGGAGGGCTGAGGGTTTCAGATGAAGCCGGCGGTGGGTGGTGAGGAGGACACGCCCACCTCCGCCGGTCCACGATTCCCGCAGCAGGTTGCCGGAACCGGCAGCGGGTCTGGGAGCGTGGCTTCCTAGCGTTCCCAAATACGCGTGGGTGCGCGAAGCGCTTCGACAGAGCTTCGGAAGAGCTTCGGCAGTTCTTCCAGGCTCCCAGGCAGATCTTCCTTGCACGCTTTGCAGGCCCCGACGCATCGTAAACGGCGCCCCTGCGAGCGTCTCCTGCGCGGTTTGCAGCGTCCCGCGCATCGTAGGCGGCCTGACAGAGGTCCCTGTGCGGCGTTCCGCGCTTGGCTTCGCTATCCGGGTTTTGGACGCTTACAAGTGGACGCTTACAAGTTCCGGGTAAAGCTCCTAGAGCTCTTCGGCATCGATGAGCTAGAGGAATTCCGACGCGGGGTGGAGCTAGTTGGTCGATCCGGCCAGAAAGGACAATGTGATAACTTTTGGGTGGTTTTGCGATTTTTCGCACCTGTAAACGACAATAAGGGCCTCTCTGTCTTAGTATGAGCTCTGTAGGCGCAGTTTCACTATCAAAACACTCGGAGGAACCATTTTCATGCCGACACGGAAAAATCAATTTTCTCTTTTTCGAGAAATGCTTCCAGAAGCTCTCTCTTTCGACTCTGAGCTCTTACGCGTGAAACGAGCTCTACGAGGTTCCCGGCGGTGACCAGGTTGACGGTTCACCGCCGGCGCCAGTTCATTTTGAGAAAGCAGATGTTTCGCACCTGTGGACGACTATGATGGCCTCTGCGTCAAAATATGAGCTCCCTAGGTGCATTTTTCCTTTCAAAACACTTTGCGCAACCAACTTCACGTCGACTTAAAACATCATGTTTTCCCTCTTCGGGAAATGCTTCAGAAACCTCTCTTTTAATGCTCACGACTCTTACGCGTCCAAGGAGCTCTACAAGGTTTACGGCGGTGACCACGTTAACGGTTCAGCGCCGGCGCCAGTTGGACGCTACCAAATCGCTGGAAGCTCAAGAGAGATTCCGGGGCGCTGGAGAGCTAGTTGGCAAGACAATCTCGACTGACCGTTTGCTGACTTTTGGTCAGTTGGACATTTTGTTCTCGAAATTCAACAATTCGTTTGAGATCTAGTATTTTTCCCCGTGATATTCGATCTCATTCCTGCTCGCCATCTTCATCTCAGCTCGATCGAGTACCCTTTACTGCCAAAAAGCGTCCCGGCGGGATCGGCGATTTCGAGTCATCTTGATACGCGGTGTCGGTTTTCTTAAGATAAGACAGCTACAGAGCTGGTGAGCACGGCTAATCGATTCAGAATGATCAGACGCGCTCGCCTCTTGAACCCAGAGGTCTGAACTCGGTCTGCTAGCCGAGCTAGGCCGCAAATCTATTCGTATTATTCGAGTCATCTTGACAGACGCTCTCGGTTTCTCTACTTGTCTCGAGCTACAGGACAGCTACAGAGCTGGTGGGCACAGCTAATCGATTCAGAATGATCAGGCGCGTTCGCCTGTTCAACCTAGAGGTCTGAACTCGTTTTGGGAGCCGAGGTCCGCAAACCTATCGAGTCGACAGACGCTCTCGGTTTTCTGTACTTAGCTCGAGCTACATGACAGCTGCAGAGCTGATACGTACAGAATCTGATTCAGAATCACCAGTGGCCGTTGTCTGTTGAATCCAGAGCTCTGAACCCGGTCTGCTGCACGATCTAGAATCGCAACACTATTGGTATTGTTTGAGTCATCTTGAGAGATGCTCTCGGTTCTCTACACTTAACTCGGGCTGTAGGGGGGGCTGCATCGCTGTTACTCACTGGAACCGATTCGGAGACCTGAGACGCGTTCTCCTTTCGAATCCAGAGCTCCGAATTCTGTCTGTTGCCCGAACCAGGTACGCATAACTATTCGTATTGCTTGAGTCATGCTGAGAGGTGCTGTCGGTTTCCTGCACTTAACTCGGGCTGGGGGCGGCTGCAGGTCTGGTATCACAGGAATCGATCCAGAAACATTATACGCGTCCGTTTGTCGAATGCAGAGGTCTGACCTCAGTCTGATACTCGAGCTAGGTTTGCCAAACTATTCGTATTGTTTGAGACATCTTGAGAGGTGCTGTCGATTTGCGCACGCAACTCGGGCTGTAGGAGAGCTACAGAGCACGTACAGAAGACAATCCAGAAGCATCGGGGGCGTTTGGCTGTTGCATCGGAGAGGTCTGAAATTGCTTCGACCGAACAACTTTTTTTCTGTGTAATTTTTTTCGACATTATATGTTGTCAGGAAGCTCTACGAGTCCCCGGCGGTAACAACGGTTGACGGTTTACCGCCGGCGCCCAGTTTTGCTTTTTTTTTTTTGCAAGATAATTGACAATTCATTTGAGAAAGCAGATTTTTCGCAGCTGTAAACGACTATGAGGGCCTCTCTGTCTTAGTATGAGCTCTGTAGGCACTTTTTACTATCAAAACACTTGGAGGAACCATCTTCATGTCGATACGAAAAAATCAATTTTGCTCTTTTTCGAGAAATGCTTCCAGAATCTCTTTTTTTCGACTCCGAGCACTCTTACGCGAGAAATGAGCTTTACGAGGTTCCCGGCGGTGAGCAGGTTGACGGTTCACCGCCAGCGCCAGAATATTTTCGAACAATCTATATTTTTTCACTCTGTGTCGATTCTGTGCACTCTTACGAGTGAGAGGAGCTCTACGAGGTTCCCGGCGGTGACCAGGTTGACGGTTCACCGGCGGCGCCAGTCGATGAGCCAGAGGAATTCCGGCGCGGGGTGGAGCTAGTTGGTCGACCCGGCCAGAAAGGACAAAGTGATAACTTTTGGGTGGTTTTGCGAATATTTGAAACATATTCGACAATTCATTTTGAGAAAGCAGATTTTTACTTTGAGTATCAGTGTCTCAACTTGCTTCTGCGAGCAGCTCAGCTCTTTCGAGGCAGTTTTACCATGAAAACATTTGGAGGAACCGACATTGGACAGAAGAACGTGATTTTAGGAGTTCTCCAGGTCTTGCTTTAGACACTTCCTTGATGCTTCCTGAGGCGCGCAGTGTGAGAGAAGAGCTCTACGAGTGCCCCGGCGGTAATCTGGTTGACGGTTCACCGCGGTATCCGAGTTTGCTGACTTTTGCTCAGTTGAAACTTATGTTCTCAAAATTTGAACATTCGTTAGAGCTCTAGTATTTTTCAGTGATATTCGATCTTATTCCCGCTCGCCATCTTGATCTCAGCTCGATCGGGTGACGGGATCGGCCGTTTCGAGTTATCTTGATACGCGGTATCGGTATATTGGACTTAACTCGGGTTTCAGGTTTAGAATGATCAGGCGCGTTGATCTGTTACATTCAGAGGTCTCAACTCGGTCTGCTAGCCGAGCTTGGTCCGCAAACCTATTCGTATTATTCGAGTCATCTTGACACGCGCTCTCGGTTTTCTGTAGTAAATTCGGGTTATAGGACAGCTACAGAGCTGATACTTGCAGAAACCGATTCAGAATCATCAGCTGAATGAATCTGTTGAATCGAGAGCTCTGAACTCGGTCTGCTGCCAGACCTAGGTCCGCGAAAGTATCCGTATTTTTCGAGTCCTCCTAAGAGCTGCTGTCGGTTTTCTGCACTCAACTCGAGCTGTAGGGGGGCTGCAGGGCTGGTGGTCAGAGGAATCGGTTTGCAGACATCAGACGCGTCTCTCTGTCGAATCCAGAGCTCGGAACTCGGTCTGCTGCCCGAACTAGGTTCGCAAAACTATTCGTATTGTTCGAGTCATTCTGAGCGTTGCTCTCGGTTTTCTGCACTTTTCTGCACTCAACTCGGGCTGTAAGGGGGCTGCAGGGTTGGTATTTGCAGGAATCGATTCGGAGACATCAGACACGTCCGCCTGTCGCATTCAGAGGTCTGAATTCAGTCAGGAAGCTCTACGAGTCCCCCGCCGGCGCCCAGTCGTAGAGCTTCCTGACTGAATTCAGACCTCTGAATGCGACAGGCGGACGCGTCTGATGTCTCCGAATCGATTTCTGTAATTACCAATCCTGCAGTCCCCCTACAGCCCGAGTTAAGTGCAGGAAACCGACAGCACCTCTCAGGATGACTCGAACATATGAATAGTTTTGCGGACCTAGTTCGGGCAGCAGACCGAGTTCCGAGCTCTGGATTCGACAGAGAGACGCGCCTGATGTCTGCAAACCGATTCCTGTGACCACCAGCCCTGCAGCCCCCCCACAGCTCGAGTTGAGTGCAGAAAACCGAGAGCATCTCTCAGGAGGACTCGAACAATACGAATACTTTCGCGGACCTAGCTCTGGCAGCAGACCGAGTTCAGAGCTCTCGATTCAACAGACAAACGCGACTGATGATTGTGAATCGGGCTCTGCAAGTATCAGCTCTGTAGCTGTCCTATATAGCTCGAGTTTAGGACAGAAAACCGAGAGCGCCTGTCAAGATGACTCGAATAATACGAATAGGTTTGCGGAGCTAGCTCGGCTAGCACACCGAGTCCAGACCTCTCAATGCAACAGACGAACGCGCCTGATCATTCTGAATCGATTAGCTGTGCTTACCAGCTTATAGCTGTCCTGAAGCCCGAGTTGAGTCCAAGATACCGATAGCGCGTATCAAGATGACTCGAAACGGCCGATCCCGCCACAGTGCTTTTAGATAGTGATATTCACCCGATCGAGCTGAGATCAAGATGGCGAGCCGGAATAAGATCGAATAACACGGTAAAAAATACTAAAGCTCTAACGAATGGTTGAATTTCGAGAACAAAATTTTCAACTGAGCAAAAGTCAGCAAAAGTTCCGTCGAGATTTTTCTGGCCAGCTAGCTCTCCAGCGCGTCCGAATTACTCTTAAGCTTCCAGCTGCTAGCTTAGGGAAGCTCTAGGAGTCACTTCGTAGCGTCCACTTGGTAGCGTCCACTTGGTAGCGTCCAAAACCCGGAGAGCGAAGACACCCTCGGGTACGGGAAAAAGGTCGACGGTTTACCGCCGGCGCCCAGTGGTGACTTTGGGTCGATTTTCGAAAGATTCGATAGATATTTGACATTTTTTTCGAGAAACCAGATTCTTCCCACCTGTAGTGGGTTATGCCGCGTCTGCCAGATACAACTCGTAGAGCCTTCCTTAGCAAGTTAATAACGTTAATAGCAGAGTGGGCGCGGGTGTCTAGATACTCTCACATAGCGCGCATGATGATTATCTTTCCATTGCAATGCCTAGATCTCACTTCGAGCTCAGTCCCGAAAACGAATTCCATCACCAGGAAATAGCATAGCATGACTAGTTGTTTGGCGTCTGCGCTCATAACAGACCCGCGCCAAGCGTCTAGATACTGCAGACTAGCGTGCCTCGTGATTTTCTTCTGATTTCTAGTTTTCAAGGTGATCTGCAGCTCGAGTGAAGTGAAGAAATTGTTGGCGATGGTTTTCTTGACTTAACTCGAGCTCCGAGTATCTACAGAGCTGTTATGCAGAGCAACCAGAAGGAAGTCATCAGGCGCGCTAGCTTAACGTATCTAGACGCCTGAACTTGGTCTGCTTTCAGCGCTAGAGCCGAAAAATCTATTCGTAGTCTGCTAATTCTTGACATATGGTATTGGTTTCCTTCTCTTAGCTCGAGCTGCGGATGAGCTACAGAGCTGTTCGGCACAAGAAAAGGAAGGACATACTCAGGCGCGCTAGTTCAAATTCAGACTCCTGAACTCGGTCTGCTATTAGCGCCAGGGCCGAACAACTATTCATACTGCTAATCCTTTGGAGATGGCGATTCTTTCCGTCGCGCTTTTCGGCGCAGGAATCGGAGGGACATCGACAGACGGGCTAGCTCAAAGTGTCTAGACGCCTCAACTGGGTTTGATATGTCTATTTTTTTCCAGCTATACTTCTTTCTCACTGCTTCTTCTCCTTCGCGTCCTCTCCCATGGGACCGCGCCCTCGCGCAATGCGAGATTGCCGCGCCCGTATTGCACGAGGAAGCTCTACGAGTTCCCATAACCAAGGTTGACGGTTTACCGCCGGCTTCCAGTTTTCTTGCCAAGTGAGTCGCTGTCGCAGAATCTTGCGTTTCACAAGATGACTTCCACGATGTTTCAGACGCTCACAACGCTCCCAGGCGCTCCTCAGCGCTCGAGGCGCTCCCACGCGCTTCCAGGCGCTCCCAAGCGCTTCCAAGCGCTTCCCAGCGTTCCAGGCGCTCCCAAGCGCTCCCAGCGCTTCCGGGCGCTCCCAAGGAGGGGAGAGATGATCTTTATGGTGGGGTGGTTTGCGGGTGGGACTGGCAGCAACCGAAGGTGGGCTTCTTGGCAGGAGGGGATGAGCTGCGGCAGAGCTTGTAGACCCTAAACCCTAAATCCTTAATCTTATTATTTTGTGAACCCTGAAGCCCGTAAAACCGGCTACATACGTGCTGCATGCGACCCGGCACAATCCCTTGCCTCATTTTTTTAATCATTCGTGCAGAATCCATTACGGTTTACACTGCAAATGCCACGAGCCGCGTACAACCCCGCACCGTCCCTTGCAACACAATTATTTCCGCATCATGCGTGCAGAATCCATTGCGATTTACATTGCAAATGTCACGAGGCGCATGCGACCCCGCACCGTCTCTGGCAAACAAACGTTATTTCCTGATCATGGCCCCTTCATCCTATGCAAAAGTATTATATCCTGAGCATGCTTGCTGTAAGCTGTCGCCAACCCATGCAACTAATATTATTTCAAGATCATGTGTGCTGTAAACTCTCGCCATCCCTTGCAAGCGCTCCCCGACGCTCCAAAGCGCTCCCAAGGGCTCCCAGGCGCTCCCCAGCGCTCGCAGGCGTTTCCAGGCGTGCCAGGCGCTTCCATGCGCTCCCAGGCGCTGCCAGGCGCCCCCAAGCGCCCCCATTCGTTGTACTTGCAACGAGGGGAGAGATGATCTTTATAGGGGGGTGGTTTGCAGGTGGGACTGACAGCCACTTCAGGTGGGCTCCTAGGCAGGAGAGGATCAGTTGCGGCAGAGCTTGTAGACCCTAAGTCTTTCATCTTATGATTTTTAAATCTTGAACATTCAGGGCCTACGCCTTCTAATTTCCATCGAACTCCCGACCCTCACCATCCTACGCATAAGAATGTAATATCCTGATCATTCTTTGCGCTCACCCCCCTCCGTCCTATGCAGCGCATTTTATTTCCTGATCATGCGTGCTGTAAGTCCTCGCCGTCCCTTGCAAAAGATAGTATATCCGGTTCATTTTCCGCCCTCACCCCCCTCCATCCGATGCAAGAATATTATATGCTGATCATGCGTGCTGTAAGCCGTCGCTATCGGCTGCAAAAACATTATTTCCTGATCATGCGTGCTGTGAACTCTCTCCATCCCTTGCAAGCGCTCCCAGACGCTCCCAAGCGCTCCCAGAGGCGTCCAGGCATTGTAGCGCTCCCAAGCGCTCTCAGCGCTCCCAGGCGCTCCCTCGCGCTCCCATTCGTTGTACTTACAATTTGTTACAACGAGGGGAGAGATGGTCTTTATGGTATGGTGTTTTGGGGCTGTAGATCTGCGTTCCACACGCTCCTGGCGCTCGCGGTACTCGCTGCACTCACAACGAGGGGAGAGATGATCCTTATGGGGGGTGGTTTGCGGGTGGGACTGACAGCCACCGCAGGTGGGCTTCTAGGCAGGAGGCAGAGCTTGTAGACCCGAACCCCAAACCTTAAAATCTGAAATCTTAAGTCTTAGATCATAATCCTATAACTATTAAACCCTGAATCCTGCCAAACCGGCTACATACGGGCACATGCGGGCATATGCGCCCCGGCATGTAAACCGGCGCCATCCCTTGTGAAATTGTCAATTTCCTGATCATGCGTGCAGAATCCATTGCGATTCACAATGCAACTGCGCGTCCGCGGACGAAAATCAGGGCCATCCCTTGCAAGCACATTATATTCTGATTATGCGTTCATACACCTATGAGACTTTCCTTACCAAGTGCGCCGCTGTCGCAGAATCTGGTGTTTCAGGCGCTCACAACGCTCCCCGGCGCTCCCAAGCGCTCCAGGCGCTCGCAAGCGCTCCCAGCCAGGCGCTCCCAAGCGCTCCCAGGCGCTTCCAGGTGTTCCAGGCGCTCGCAAGCGCTCCCAGCGCTCCCAGGCGCTCCCATGCGCTCCCAAGCGCCCCCCTTCGTTGTACTCACAACGAGGGGAGAGATGATCTTTATGGGGGGGTGGTTTCCGGTTGGGCCTGACAGCCACCGCAGGTGGGCTCCTTTGCAGGAGGGAATTAATTATTAAACCCCAAAGCCCGGAAAGCCGGCTATATACGAGCCGCATACGCTCCCGCCCGCGAGCCGCATGCGGCCCGGCACTATCCCTGGCAAGTAGTATTATGTCCTGATCATGCGTGCAGAATACACTGCGATCTACACTACAAATGCGCGTCCGCGGACGAAAATCAGGGCCATCCCTTGCAAGAGATAACATTTCCTGATCAAGCGTGCATGATCCCTAGCGATTTTCAATGCAAATGCGCGTCCGCGGACGTACACCCTTGCCATCCATGGCAAAACTAGTTCTTCTTGCTCATACGTTCATACACCTATGAGACTTTCCTTACCAAGTGCGCCGCTGTCGCATTTTATATATATATATATACATATATTATATATATTATATATATATCGTATATATACGGCGCTCCCAACGCGCCCAGGCGTTCCCAAGCGCTCCGGGCGCTCCCACGCGCGCCCAGGCGTTCCCAAGCGCTCCCAGGCGCTTCCAGGCGTTCCAGGCGCTCGCAAGCGCTCCCAGCGGTCCCAGGCGCTCCCATGCGCTCCCAAGCGCCGCCCCCATTCGTTGTATTTACAACGAGGGGAGAGATGATCTTTATGGGGGGGGGGGGGGGTAGCGGGTGGGACTGACAGCCGCCGCAGGTGGGCTCGTATGCAGGAGCCGATCAAGGCTTGCCTTGTGGACCCTAAACCCTAAATCTCAACAGCTGTCCGTTTCCACCTTCCGCTCTCCGTTGCCAGCCACCTCTTCTTACACGACCTCCTCCTCTTCTTGACCCATCCTTCCCCTCCAACCTCTGCCGTCCCCCCCCCCCTTCCTCCTCCCCCTCCCTCTCTTCTTTCTTCCTCCTCTCACCTGCCTCGCCCTGCCCCCCCCATCCGTCTCGTCCTTCTCGCCGCCTCTTCCTTCTCCTTCTGCCGAGGCGTCCAAGTGTGTGGTCAAAGCGATTCAGCTCGGTCCACCCTGGATTGCCTACTGCAAGACGACAGACAGGGCCCGCCGTTTAAGAGGCTGCCCCACCACCTTGCGTGATTTTGGTTGTTTTTATTTGTTATTCCCTCTCCCTCGCTCTCTCTCTCCAGCGTTTTCTGGGGGTCTACCCACTCTATCTCTCGCGCGCTCTGTTTCTCGTTGGAAGCGCCTCTGTCCACACCCTCCGCGCCGATGTCGTGAAACTCTTCCATTGCCACGCTTCCATCTTTCTCCTTTCTGCCGCGTCTCTTCCTCATCCACCTCCTGCTCCTGCTCCTCCCCTCCTCCCCCTCCGCCTCCTCCTCCTCTTCCTCCGCGCCCTCCCCTTCCTTTTCTTTGGGCTCCTTATGGCCCTCCTCCTCTTTCCCCCCCTGCTCGCCCTGATCAATGCCGTGGCCCCCTTCTGCGTTCAACCTGGCACCCCGCAGGGGGAGGGGCCCTCGGCGCCGCCCCCCCGCCCGAGTTCCACAGAGGAATCGCTCCGTTGCCTCTGCGTGGTGATGGGCTTCGTGAACATTTTCTCGCGCGGCTGGGTCGAGCACGAGGAGTGGTCCGCGCTGCCCATGGAAGATGAGCGCGGTGCGACGCCGCGCCCAGCAGTCAGCAAGGGGAAATGGCGCCCCATTCGGCGCGAGCCCCGTTGCCGAGTCATCGCTCATCGCCAGGTCATCTGAGATGTCCCCCCGACGATTCCATCTTCGCATGTTTAACGCAACGGGGTGTCGGCGCTGGTGCTCGCGCCGATCGGGGCGCCGCGCAGGCGGGGAATTTGTCGAGGGAGCTCGTCGTCGTGATCAACAAGAAGTGCGAGGAGACAACAATCTGCATCCTCCATCACTTCTTCTAGATCCAACTACGCGTTCCCCCTCCGCCCCTCCCCGCTGTCTGCCTGCCTCTCCTGCCCCTTGCCTTCCCTCCTCCGCCCGGTGCTCCTCGCCCCCCCCCCCCCCGCTTCAGCGCGGGGCGGTCGACCTCGCGGCGGGCGCGTCCGCCGAGCAGGTCGCCGCCAACGGGGGCAGTTTTTATTTCCACGTATCCGCGTTTATCTTTTCCCAGCCTTCTCCTCCGATTCACCTCGTCCTTGCCCGTCCACCTCGTCGATCTCGCTGGCCCTCCTTGTCGCCCCCTCCTTCTCTTCCATCGAGTCTTCCATTGTTCCTTCTCGCCTGCTGCTCCCCCCCCGTCGTCAGCGTCGCCCCCCCCTCCCTATCCCCCCCTCCCCCCTTCCACTTCCTCTCCTTCCTGCTCCTCTTCCCCCTCGTCCCCCCTCCCCCGTTTCATCCTCTTCCGCCGTCCGCCTTCTTTTCCATCCTGCTCAGTGTGACGGCAAGAATGGCGCTGCCGCCGCGAGCTCGCGCGCGGGCGAGGGGGTGGTGGAGGGGGGGAAGAACGAGAGCACGCAACATAATGATAATAATGAGAATGATGATAACATGGATAATATGGAGACGGCCGAGAAGAGGGAGGAACCGCCACTGGGCGTTGCCATTCTGCGGGCGAGGATAGTGTTCTCCAAATACTCGACCGTGACTGCCTCGTCGGCCACCCTTCAGCACGACGCGGAGACCGTTGCCAAGTGGGCGTGGGCATAGTCGGATGCGGGCGGGGGGGAGCTACTGAACGCGTTTGCCGAGATTCGGAGCGCATGCCAGGGCCCATTCCTGGAAACAGAAGTAATCCGACCTGCGCCCTCTCCCGCCTATCTATCCCACCCCGCCCCAGACTGGCATGCTTCCAACATTCATCATGCTTATTTGAACCCTCCCCTGAGTGTCCTTCATCCCCCCCCCCCTCTGCATTCCCCCTCGCCTTTGGCGTCCTCTCGCCCGCTCGTGCTCTCGAGCCCCCCCGCCCCGTCATTGGTGGAGGTGAGGGGGGGGGGGGGGGCGCGACTGTCGCCGGCCGAACCCGTCCACTGATGTCATGAGACTTTGAGCAGCTATTCGAAATGCTCCCGCGGGGGGAAAGGCTGAAAGCTTGGGAGGGGGGGCGCGTGAGAATCGGGGATTCTGAAGAAACAGCGTTCGGCCCTGGGGCCCAGTGCTCAGCGAGATGATCACCTCGGACATCGCCCAGCTTAAAGGGACGCTGGCCGAATGTGAGCTGCGCCGCGGGCTCGGCCTGGAGACGCCCTTGGATGGCCCTCTGAACAAGCTGTGCAAGGTGTGCAAGGAGGTCATCGACATCAGCAGGATCAGGGACAAGGGCAGCGAGGGCGAGGATGCGCCCGCCAAGAAAAGCAGCAAGAAGGTTTGGTTTCGTGTTCTATCTTTCAGGGGTTCGCCAGCCGGACGTTTTGGGGGCTGCACGCAGTTTTCTTTTCGCCAAGGGTGCTTTGGCACGTTGAGCATCAAGGGGCACCTGGGACCTGTTTGAAACAAGATTTGACAACATCCCGGTGGCGATGCGACCGATGACATCGCGATGCCACCTCGATGACCGATGACCCGATGACGTCACCGATTGCCCGATGACGCGACCGATGACACCCCTGCGACGACATGTGTTTTTACGATCAAACCCACGGCTGGCGCAACGATGACCTATGACACCCTGACCGATGACACGACGACCGATGACACGATGACCGATGACAGCGCGACGACACCCCGATGACACCCTGATTTCGCTGGTGTCAGAAGTTGAAACTGGCTGCGATGCTATATTGCACTCGCGAGCTCCGCAACCACTGGCTTTCGGAAGAAGGAAAGTGCATTCGCCTGCCGTAGAAGTGATATTTTTCACGAAATCGAGGTCGGAGCCCAAAAAGTGATGCCAGCAAAAGCGGATTCGCTTCCCAAAATCGCGTGGTCTGGGGGGCAGTGTATCTTCTGGTGCCTTCCGCAGACTGTTAGCACGAGACGGCGCTTTCGTGAACTCAGTTCCACTCGGTGCTGCTCGCTGCAAGCCAAAGTGCGAATGCATTAGGCTTGGACGTGGTACATCACGGCAGGCCTGCTTACGCTGCGGATTTTCTGGGGCTTAGTTTCTGCCGCACAAATGGAAAACAAAGGCTCGGTCGAGAAAGGGGTTCAGATGTGGCAGAGTCGGATGGCCTTGGCGATGTCAACGTGCTTGTTCCGATGTGTCGCGTTGTATATTTCTACTTCGAGTGCATTTTCAGGTCTGCATTTCTCCATGGGAACGTTCGTGCCGATAGCGTTTTGCATTCATTAACAACTCTGTGTATTGGCATACTGCTCTGACATCCTCCTCGACGCCCTACGTCCTCCTCCTCCTCTCCTCCTCCTCCTCCTCCTCCTCCACCTTGTGCCGCCGCCGCCTTTCCACTCTCCATCCGCCGTCCGTTTGGCTTCTTGGTGTTCCCCATATCCTTCTCCTCCTCCTTCTCCTCCTCCTCCTCCTCCTCCTCCTCCTCCTACCCGTGCTCGTTCCATCTTCTGCCCCATCCCACATCGTTGCTGGCTTCATTTTCTCCTCATCGCACCTCCATGTCCTCGTCCTGCCCCCGCCCCTCCCCCCCCATCCCAATACGTCGGTCTGGTAACTGTCGAAAGTCAGGGGGGTGCGAGAAACGAGGGGAGGAGATAACGACCTGCCCCCGCCCCCGGTTCTGCTGGGGCGTGGTCGCCTTTGTACTCGCCCGTTGAGGGATTGATCGGCCAGACCAATCGCTCGCGGCTTCCCTCGGATACCGCGCCCTCAACCTCCTTCTTTCTCTCTCTCTCTCTCTTTCTCCTTCCATCTCGCTTTCTGTCTGTTTGTCTCTCCCCCCTACTGTCTCTCCCCTAGTGTGCTATCATCCGTCCCCTCGCGCCTCCGCCCTCAAGTCGTCGCCGTCGTTGCCGCTGCCGATTTTCGTTCGAACATTTGCGCTTGCGACGCACGCAAGGCGTCGCCACCCCCAATACAGGCGCCGAAACACTTGCCTTGAATTCTTGCGCCGCGTTCCGACGCCGCTAACCTGCTCAAAACATTCAGGCGCCAAGCATGGCGCCCCGAAAAGGCGCCGTTTAAAAGGGCCGCCGGCGCCAGCCGTGCAGCCGCCCCGTCCGCCCAAGCGAGAGACAACCCAGGGTGAACGAGACGGTGGCCATTATTTGTTTCTTCTGCTCGTCCGCCTGCATGGGACAGCCAAGTTGTCTGCCAGAGAGTTGCGTCAGGCATGTTATTTTGCCCAGAAGACAAACGTGCCTGGAGCGTCGTTCAGTTTTTGCGCCCCCCCTGGCCAACAGACAGGGAAGTACCAATCATTGTTGGATCGGATGTTGCCCGAGCCGAAACACCTGACAACTATGAAATGCCCTGGTAACTACAACAGGGTCGCAATCCGCACAAGTGAACCTAGCCTCGTGCGTTGCGTTTGGGATTCCATCGAAGACGAGCTTATTTCTGACCCATTTTTGAAACGAGAGCTCGACGATTTGGCGGACGCTCCTTCGGACTCCACTGTGAATCTCCCTATGCATAAGAATCATCCAGTGGTGTTGCAGGCCGAGCGGGATAATCGGCCTCCGCCGCTGCCGCTTGCGCACTACCTTGCGCACTACGGTTCAGAACGAGTTGTTGTCGGCAGCTTGGTTGCGTGGCGATGGCTTCGTGGAATCGAAATCCCAGCGCGTGCTTGTGTCGTTATCTGATACAAGGTACCTGCGTGTTTCGATCCGACGTTTTCAGAATCCCGGGGGCGCAGACTGGTACGCAAACAATTCAGGCGCAATCAGTTGTGCGTCCGTCGTTCGCGCGTCGATGTTGTCTGCAAAGCTACTTGCTGTCATCGTTAGAGTAGTGCGTATAGCGTTCGGCCAGGTTGTTGCGTTGAATTTGTGTGTGTGTGGGTGTGTGTTACTGAGTGTCGATGATTGCGCGACGAGCCAGAAGCGTACAACACTTGGTCTCGCTTGAAACGTGGTGGGGCGATCCGTGGCCCCTCCCGCGATTGCCTCTTAGTGCCTCCCTTGGTGTTCGGCTTTAGTCTTGGCCGCGATCGCTGGCCCAGGTCCAGCCGTGTCATCGGTTGCATGGACTCACCATTTCGAAACCCAGCCGAGTTTCCGTGTTTTGCTGTCCATTTTTCCCCTGATCCTGCCTCCTTGCCGCCTTCATGGCCGCCCCCACCACAGGGCTGGGCAACCCTGCTTTGAGCCATCAAACGGGATCGAGTGCGCGGATATTCGCGCGTAAGTTCGCCACGTAGATTCGCGCGTAAGCGCCCTCGTTTTCGCGTGGTGTGCCGCAAGGTGCGGCCTGCGTGAGCCACCGCGTGACCTCGCCATGCCGTCGCCCGGGAGGCTGCTGTCCTTTCTGCCGCGCGCATGGCAGTTGCTCTCCTCAGCCCGAGCCCCCCGTTTATTGCATAACACGATAGGGGTCCCTGTGGGGATTCCAGGTCCGCTATGACATGCGTCGGCGCATAGAGAAAACATCAGAGCAACGGGGCGGGATGGGGTGGAGGGGTAGGCTGTCAGAAATGGCGCGAGCGCATCCGGGTTGTCCCTCAGCCCCTCTTATTCTGTGGGCCCTCCTGGTATCGGCGGCGAGCCCAGGGGGAACTCAGGGGGCGGGCCTTTTCGGAAGTCTCGGAAAGCCTCGGGCTTTCTGAGACGTTTTCTGAGCCTTTTTTGAACACATTCCTGGCTTCCCAAAAGCTTGGAGGGTTTCTGATAAGCCCCTCCGCATTTTGAAAAGGCCTGTCCCCTCTCACGACCCCCCTCCCCAAACGCACCGCCGACTCTCTCTTTCTGCGGGCCCTCCTGGTAGCCGCCGGCCCAGGGTCTGCGAGCGGGGCGCCTCCCGAAAGGGGCACGGGGGCCGCCCCCCCGCCCGCGAGCCGGGCAATGACAGACGTCGGTGCGCCGCCCCGGGGACGCGGGCCGGCCGGCGCGCGCGCGGGGCGGGAGAGTCATGGCGGCCTTCGACAGCGGGCGTTTCAGAGTCTGTTTTTTTTTTTCCCTGCTACCCCTGAGATGCCGCGAGCGCGTGCCCTCCCACCTCCCCTCCTCTGAGGACAGCACAAGCCCCCCCCCCACCCCCAACCAGGCCCCCCACTCCCGACTTGGTGACTGGTTTTTCCCCCCCCCTCCCCATCCCTCAAAACAAAAACTCGACCCCTGTTCACCAGGTCGGGAGTGGGTGTCCTGGCTGGGGGTGGAGGGGTGGGTTGTACTCTCCCCCTCCTCTTCCTTTCTCCCCTCCCTCCTTCGAATCATGGGGCCGCGGTGGATCCCAGCCTGCTGGCCGCTCTGAGGCCGAGTCGCTGCCACGCCTTGTGTGAGGCGCCACCCGTTTCTGGGCCCCTTGCCCACGCGGTGGTGAATGTGGCGTGATCCCGAGCGAAGGTCACACGCCTTTCTGTAGCTTTCGGGCGGGAGGTGTGAAATCCAGACGGAGGTTTCCTTTGGTTTTGGCCTCGAGAGGCCCTCGCCAGGCCCCTGGACGGTCAGCAAAAACGGCGCAGGACCAGAAGCTGGTCCCCCGGAGTCGGTCGAGCCTTTTGCAGGCCCCGGTATTGGAAACGTCAAGACGTCGGATCTTTGTGTCCGACGATCTGTGTTTTTTCGATGCGCAGCTCCAGGCCTTGTGAGGCGTACATTACTGTCCGTACCAGGCTTGAAGGGGGGAAGCGTTCCACAGAGCGTGAACTCCGGCTTCATCGGCATCGGGGCCTGTTGGCACTGACGGTTGGCATGCTGGGAGACATGTGGTGATCTGGTTTTTACAGTGCGCGGCCCCACAGGCCCCGTCTCAGTCCCTTGGGCCTGTTCTCGTGTTCCGGATCCGTTTTTGATGGCGCTGTGGCTCGAAAACGGACCCCCAGAGGCCGAGATCGAGGAAGAGCGCCCGTGCCTGAGAACATCAGATCGTCGGAGATCCGGGAGCAGGGCCGGGACCAAATTTGTTCCACCGAGCACGTCGCAGAGCGCAGCTGCGAATCGTGATGCACGGCGCGCCTTGTTCTTTTGAGTGCTGCCAGGCTTGATCCTTGGAGCTTTCTGAGCAGGACCGGTCGTTCACCCCAGAGCGTTCTGGAATGCTGTCAGGGCCCGTCGCCTCTCGGAGATTCCTGCCTTGGCTCGTTCCGGTCTGGCCTCCTTCTGGCCTCCGTGTCCCGAGAGGCGTGCTTCTCCGTGTCAGAGCTCGAGTCTTCTGCGCCCCCCCGCCGCTTCGACGCGCCAGGGCACGGCAGCAGCGCTCTGCTCGTCTTGTCAGCGGGCAGCGGAGGCACCACGTGCCGGTGAGCCGAGCACCCAACGGGGCGCGTGGAGGCGACTCGGGGCCCGCACAGGAGGTGGGGCGGCAGGGGAAGGCCTGGCCGCGTGCGGAGGGGTGGAGGAGGCCACAGGGCGCGCCGAGCGCCTGCAGTGAGAGGGCCGCGGGGGTTCGGTGCACCTCCTGTGCACGTCCGCTCTGGCGGAGCCTGCGGGTCGCCGGCTGCGGGTGCGCTGGCGAGTCGTCGCTGGGTTTCTGGGGTTCTCCATACTTGCCTTCCCAGGCGTTTCTTTTGCGTTTGCCTTCTCCGAAGTCTTGCGCCTCTGCCGAGGCGGCCGCGCCCGATACACCCGCTACAGAGTGGGAGGGCTGCCTGACTCGCCAATCGGCTCCCATTCCAAACCTCGCAGCCTAGAGGGCGACCGAATGGTCGAGCCTGGTACATTTTAGGGAGGACCTCGGCTGTACTTCTGTATCGAACCAAGGCCAGTCCTGGCGTATATACTGTCGACCAGAGCCAAACCAGCGTTTTACACCATTCCTGTGCCCATGACCGGCTTGGCTAGGTTTGGTTTTGGTGTTTAGTTTGCGTCCTTCTACGCTCCTCCATTTCAGTGATCTCAGACTTCCCGTCAGCCTAGGATCACGACAGGGGCGCTGGCAACATGTATTCGCATCGGTACGTGCCGTTGCTTGCCCCGACGGCGCGGACGCTGCGTGGGAAACAACAATTTCCCCTGCTCCTGGCGCAGGTGAGCTCGAGGCGGAGCTGATCAAGCGCAATCGGGAGATCGCAAAGGTGCGCGGCTGGCCAGCCAAATACTGTGTCGAGTGGAGGAGGAGAAAGCAAGAGGAGGATGGTGAGGACGAGGCGGAGGAGGGAGAGGCGGATGTGGAGGATGAGGATTATGAAGAAGAGGAGAACCAGGCCCAACACTAGCAAAAGCAGGGCGGGGACGGCGCAGGATGATGATGACGAGGATGCTGAGCCTGGTGATCGGCACCACGGTGTGGATATTCGATCAATGACCTTCAGCCTGTGCTCGGCTGATCCCGAGCGCGCTCCTGGCGTTGGCGAGCCGCCACAGCGCGGCGAGGAGCAACGTTCGATGTGTTCGGAGGTCTTCGCTCCTCCTCTCCTCCTCCTCCTCCTCTTCCCCTCCCCCTCCCCCTCCTCCTCCTCCTCCTCCTCCTCCTCCTCCTCCTCCTCCTCTTCCTCCTCCTCCTCCTCCGGTGCTTCGTTCGGCGCTTTCGCTTCCGAGCAACGCCAAGTGGGACCATGCACCTCTGGCCTGACAGCGCGCGAGGCGGGCGCCGCTTGTGGCCTGCGCGGGGCCTTTTGGGCGCCTCTTGGAGGCCTCTTGGGGCCTCTTGGGGGCTTGCCGGGATCTTCCTTGTGGGCCTCTCGTGAGCCTTGGGGGTTATCTTGGAGTGAAAGGATCGAAGGGTCTGTTCGAGCTCTCCTCCTCGTGGGGCCATCTTGGGTGCATCTTGGGTGCCGCTTGAGCCGTCTTGGGGCCTTCTTGGGTCTTGGGCCGTCGAGGGGCGGTCTTGGGGGCCTCTTGGACGGTATTGGGCGCTCTTAAGATCGAACAGGCGATGCCTTTAAAATCATTCCAACACCCAAGGTATTTGGCAGATTTTGGTCTCTCGGGTCCTTGTGGGGGGCCCTCGTGGGGCCCTCTTGAAACGTATTGGAGGCTTGTGGGGCAGTCTTGAGGCCATCTTGGGCGTCCTGGGGCACTCTTAGGCCGTCTCGTGAATCTCTTGGATCGTCTTGTGGTGACTTCGTGGGCCCCTTTTTTCCCTTCGGGTTGTTCGGGAATTCAGTGCCCCCCTCCCCCTCTACCCCGGCGGAGTCACCGAGGCACCCCCCCAAGCCGAGCTGAGCTTCAGCAGAGCTGATGCCTGATAATGAGTTATTTAAGATACACGCGCCAGGTGGGTGGATCTTCCAGAGAGACGAAGAAAATACGGGATAGAGAGAGAGAGAGAGAGATAAGGAGGGACATCGAGAGAGAGAGAGAGAGAGGGAGAGAGCGAGAGCGAGAGTGAGAGAGCGAGAGAGAGAGAGTTCCAATGTAAATGTTTGCATCTTTGAATATTTATAGAGAGAGAGAGAGAGAGAGAGAGAGAGAAATAGGGAGAGGGAAAGAGGGAGAGAGATCGGACAATCTGGGCGGAGTTCCGTCCACGGGCCAGCGGGCAAGCGCGCTGCACCCGAAGCACGTTGGCTGGTGCTGTCTGTTAAAAGGGGCCCTTCGCACCAATCTTGGGCGGACGGCGAAGGGGAGACAGGAGAGGGAGGGGCGAGGGGGACCGAGCATAAGGTTGGCTGTGACCTTGCAGCACAGTAATCCGAGCTCACCAGGTAGGGTAAAGCGAGGCCTGCACCCGTCTTTGGCATGCCCGTACCCCGCTGGAAGGGGCGGCATCAATCCAGCACCCCTTCAGGACCCGCGGTGAGGAAATACACAGTGGACGCTTGCCAGGCGGCGCACGGGCCTCGATGTGGGGGACAGGTCTAGCTGGGGCTTCGCGCGAAAAACGTTTGGGCCGCGTGGAGGGCGACTGCGACGGAGGCGGAGATGCTCGTCACCGACGGGGCGAACGGTGGCGTGGAATTCGTGCAGCGTGTTAAGGTGCTGTCGCGTCGTGCGGCGGACGTGGTCGGAAGGGGCATGGACGTGCTCGAGCTGGCGCTTGAGCTGGGTCAGGCGGCCCGCCGCAGGCTGAGCATGGGCCTGCATGGTTTGTCCCTGCGACGGGGGGGTTGCTAGCGCTGCCGTTTGGGCGGCGTGCCAGGCCCTGTGCGCGACGGGCGTGATTTCCTGGCACTCGGCCTGAGCCCGAGCGGGGGGCGAGACTCGGATCCAAGGAGCAGCACGGCGTAACGACCGGGGCCTTGAGTGGCAGTGGCTGAGCCTCATCGCCCATGGCATTTTTGGCGCAGGTGCGCTCGTAGTGGATGCGGGTCCAGGAGACCTTGTGAC
>CAUYUJ010017366.1:147309-152309 GCA_963575745.1 Prorocentrum cordatum | reverse complement strand
CCAACGACGGCATCGAGGCGCTCAACTGGCTGAGCGGGGGCGGGGCACCTCCGACGCGGAAGCGCCCCGCAGTTCTGCAGCAGCGGTCCCTCGACTACATCGCTGCGCAGTATGTCGAGCTCGGCGGCCCGCCAGCTGACATGTCCCGCTCCAGCTCGCTCTCCGACGTCTGCTCCAGCTGCCCGCTCTACTCCGCAGGGCGTGGCGACGTGGTCTCAGGGCTTGGTGTCCTGGCCTTCTGGCGGCTCTGCGCCTGTGGCGCTTCGCGACGCCCCTTTGGAGGCTGACCGTTTGTGGCTGCAGGGCTGGAAGGCCTGCGTGCTTCGCCCACCTGAGGAAGCAGCGGCCCTTCGTCGTGATCTCGGACTCTCTCAACCCTGCATTGATCCTGAACTACGACATCCTGCCACCTATGGGGAGTTCGTCATCGAGCTCTTGGGCAGGGGCATGTTGCGCCTGTCGCCTGCCCGTGGCCGCCGTGGGCTCCCTGGGGCCTTCGTGGTCGCGAAGAAATCGGACCAGGAGCGGCTCGTCTTCGACGCCCGTGTCTGCAACGCGCGCTTCAAGCCACCTCCCTGTGCCGAGCTGCCCAGCGGCAGCGCCCTCGCTCGCGTGGGGGCGCAGGGCGGCGGCGACGCGTGGTTCAGCGGCGGGGGCATCTCCGACGCCTTCTACGCCATGCAGGTCCCCGAGAACCTCTGCGAGTTCTTCTCGCTGCCGCTTGTGCGCGCTGGGCTTGCTGGCATTTCTGAGCTCGACGGGGTCGCGATCCACGAGTCCGACTGGCTGCTCCCGGAGCTCACCATCCTGCCGATGGGCTGGTCCTGGGCGTCGCACCTCTGCCAGTTCGTCTCGGGGGCCGCGCTCGCCCGGGCCCGCATTGGCCCCGCGCAGCGGGTCCGCGGCCGCGGCCGTGGGGTGGCCCTCGCACCCAAGCTGCCAGCAGCGGGCGCCGCGTACGTGGACAACTACCTCGTCTCCGGCGCGCAGCGTGCCGAGGTTCAGGTCGTGGGCCGCAAGGTTGAGCAGGGGCTCTCCTCTCTCGGCTTTGTCGTCCACGAGCGGGTGGGGGCTACCAGGTCTACTAGCTTCGTGGGCCTCGGGCTCGACGGTCACCACCACTCCGTGCGGGTCTCCGCGCGCCGTGCCTGGCGGCTCCGCTTCGCCATCGAGGAGCTCCTCCGACGCCCGAAGGTTCGCGGGCCCATCCTGGAGATCGTCGTGTGCCACTGCGCCTGGGTCATGCTGCTCAAGAGGTGCGCTCTGGCCATCTTCGACTCGGTCTACGCCTTCATCGCAGCGGCGAAGGACGAGGCGATGCCGCTCTGGCCGTCCGTGCGCCGCGAGCTCTGGCACGTCCGCCGGCTGCTGCCGCTCTTCGTCGTGTTCACCAGCGCGGACTGGCACGTCGAGGTTGCGGCCAGCGATGCCTCGGGTTGGGGCTGCGGGTTTTGCCGCCGCCGCTGCGACCGCGACGCGGTGGCCGAGATCGTCCGCGCTGCGGAGAGGTGGCGATGCTTCTTCGAGGAGTCAGCGCGCTCGTGACCACGCCCTGGGGCCTTGCTCTCCTGGCGCTGTACTTCGTGACTCTGGCGGCCTGCCGACGGGCGAAGCCAGGAATTGGGGCAAATCCTCTGGCGAGGTCGACCCGAACCCTCTCACCGAGGACGGCCGGGCCATCGCGCACTCGTTCCCGTGGAGGGACTCCTTCGACATCTACCGCGCGGAGGGGCTTGCCGTGGCGTCTGCGCTGCGCCACCAGCGCAGGGCCGCGGACGCCTTCGGGAAGAGGATCGTATGCCTGGTCGACAACGTGTCGCTCGTCCTGTCCATCGGCAAGGGCCGCGGATCCTCGCCGCAGCAGCGCAGCGTCCTCGGGGAGATCTGCGCCTACTCCTTGGCCTGCAGGCTCCGCGTCTTCGCGAGGTGGGTCTCCAGCGAGCTCAACCCCGCGGACGTGCCGCCGCGCGGCCTCAGCTATATCGAGACCGTTGGCGCCGAGGTGGCTGCTGCTCTTGGTGAGCGCCTCCGTGATCTTCGAGGCTGCCGCGGGAAAGCGGGGCCGCTCTGCGCGACCCCCGATGCCGACAGGACGAGCCCCTCTGCTCCAGCCCGCCCCCCTGGCTGTCGGCGCGGGGTTCCTGACAGCTGCGGTCCCGCAGGCGGCAGCTGCTCGCCAGCGTGAGGCCTTGAAGGGGGGGCTCCTGTTGGGGATCGCCTATCTCGAGCAGAGGTCCGTCAGCGAGGCCACGCTGAAGGGCTGCCGTCGGAGGGCGGGCGCCTTCGCCGACAGGTACGCGCAGCTCCACCTGGGCTGGAGCAGCTGTGACCAGCTGGACGTCATCGTGGTGGCCTACTTCGGTTGCCTGTATTTCCATGGCCACAGCGGGGGCGGCGCTGAAGTTCTTCCTGCCGCAGATCGGCCGCTGGGGCGACCAGGCGCTCTGCTGGGCCTCCCGCAGCCTGGCAGGATGGGGGAAGTGCGCCCCCCGCAGGATGCGCATGCCGCTGCCGTGGTTGCGGGTGGCGGCGCTGGCGGGCGTGATGCTTTGCCAGGGCCAGATCGAGCAGGCCATCGCCATGATACTGAGCTTCGCCTACCTCAGGCCGTCAGAGTGCGACCAGCTGACGGCCATGCAGGTCGCCCCCCCCGTCGCGGCGGGCGCCGAGGGCGGGGGGCCCGTCGCGCTGCTGCTATGTCCAGGCGAGCTCGGGCGCCCCGGGAAGACAGGCGCCTGGGACTTCACGGTTGGTCGACACTTCCGTCTTCCTGGTTCCTGCGCTTCTCGGGCTGAAGCGCCGAGCGCCGTCGGGGACTTCGCGGATCTGGTCATTCCCGCCAGCCTCGCTCGGCATGAGCATGGAGATCCGCCTGCGCGCTGGGGTTGAACGACTTCCCAGTCCGAGCCTAAGGGTTGCGCCGCGGGGGGGCCTCGGACGACCTCCCGGCGAAGAGGCGGGCGGCCCTCGACGTCCAGCAGCGCGGCGGCTGGACCTCAGGCAGGAACTTCAGGCGGTGCGCCAAGCAGGCTCGCATGCTCACCGAGCTGCAGCGCGTCGGCCAGCGGGTGACCTCGTTCGGCCAGCTGATGGACGCGGCCCTGCCGCAGATCTTCCAGCGGGGCGCGCCGCTGCCCGAGCTCTTTCCGGCCTTGCGCGGGCAGTGAAGCACGCAGGTCCGACCGAGGTGGGCCCTTCAACGAAGTCGATCCATCGTCACCTCTTCAGAGAGTTCCATGCGTACTCAAGCGTGACAAGGGCCCCCCTCGGACAGCTGTGTTGGAGCTGTTCGCCGGCACGGGGCGCCTGTCCGCAGCGCTTCGCCGCCGCGGCGGATTTTCCGCGCTGCCGATGGATTTCGCTTCAAAGCAGTGGTTTGGCCTCGACCACCCTGCCGTTCGCCAGGTCGTTCGTGGGTGGGTTCGCGGCGGAGTCGCCGCCGCTCTTTGGGTCGCGCTGCCGTGTTCCTCTTGGAGCCAGGCCAGACATGGGCCGCCAGGGTCGTCTTGGTGCACCATCCGCTCAAAGGGGGCTGCCGAACCTCGCAGCCAGGCCTTAGGCGGCCGTCGACCTCGGGAACAAGCAGCTTCGTTTCCCCTGGGCTTGATCTCGCTGGCCCGCGCCTTGGGAGTTCCCGTCTACCTCGAGAACCCAGGAGGCTCCTGGGTCTGGAGCGCGCCCGCCATGAAGGCCGTGCCCAGCACGGCCTTCATGGCGGGCGCGCTCCAGACCCAGGAGCCTCCTGGGTTCTCGAGGTAGACGGGAACTCCCAAGGCGCGGGCCAGCGAGATCAAGCCCAGGGGAAACGAAGCTGCTTGTTCCCGAGGTCGACGGCCGCCTAAGGCCTGGCTGCGAGGTTCGGCAGCCCCCTTTGAGCGGATGGTGCACCAAGACGACCCTGGCGGCCCATGTCTGGCCTGGCTCCAAGAGGAACACGGCAGCGCGACCCAAAGAGCGGCGGCGACTCCGCCGCGAACCCACCCACGAACGACCTGGCGAACGGCAGGGTGGTCGAGGCCAAACCACTGCTTTGAAGCGAAATCCATCGGCAGCGCGGAAAATCCGCCGCGGCGGCGAAGCGCTGCGGACAGGCGCCCCGTGCCGGCGAACAGCTCCAACACAGCTGTCCGAGGGGGGCCCTTGTCACGCTTGAGTACGCATGGAACTCTCTGAAGAGGTGACGATGGATCGACTTCGTTGAAGGGCCCACCTCGGTCGGACCTGCGTGCTTCACTGCCCGCGCAAGGCCGGAAAGAGCTCGGGCAGCGGCGCGCCCCGCTGGAAGATCTGCGGCAGGGCCGCGTCCATCAGCTGGCCGAACGAGGTCACCCGCTGGCCGACGCGCTGCAGCTCGGTGAGCATGCGAGCCTGCTTGGCGCACCGCCTGAAGTTCCTGCCTGAGGTCCAGCCGCCGCGCTGCTGGACGTCGAGGGCCGCCCGCCTCTTCGCCGGGAGGTCGTCCGAGGCCCCCCCGCGGCGCAACCCTTAGGCTCGGACTGGGAAGTCGTTCAACCCCAGCGCGCAGGCGGATCTCCATGCTCATGCCGAGCGAGGCTGGCGGGAATGACCAGATCCGCGAAGTCCCCGACGGCGCTCGGCGCTTCAGCCCGAGAAGCGCAGGAACCAGGAAGACGGAAGTGTCGACCAACCGTGAAGTCCCAGGCGCCTGTCTTCCCGGGGCGCCCGAGCTCGCCTGGACATAGCAGCAGCGCGACGGGCCCCCCGCCCTCGGCGCCCGCCGCGACGGGGGGGCGACCTGCATGGCCGTCAGCTGGTCGCACTCTGACGGCCTGAGGTAGGCGAAGCTCAGTATCAGGCGAGGCCTGCTCGATCTGGCCGCGGCGCAGCATCGCGCCCGCCAGCGCCGCCACGAGCAGCCACGGCAGCGGCATGCGCAACCTGCGGGGGGCGCGCGCCCCCCATCCCGCCAGGCTGCGAGAGGCTCGGCAGAGCGCCCGGTCGCCCCAGCGGCCGATCTGCGGCAGGAAGAACTTCAGCGC
>CAUYUJ010017366.1:142500-147209 GCA_963575745.1 Prorocentrum cordatum | reverse complement strand
GCTGCACATGTCTATATCCCTTTCCGGGTTCGTGGGTCCATCATGTTTCCCGGAAAGGGCCTGGGCCCAGGGTTCTCTTTTAGTAGGTTAACCCCCGGTTCCCGCGGTGCGTGCCCATGGCACGTCCCCTGGCACGTCGCCTGGCGCGTCCCTTGAGACGTTCCGCGGCGCGTCTTCCTGGTATGTCACGTCTGTCGATTAGCTCTGGGGCAGCTACCATCTGCTCAGGCAACTCGAGCTTAAGATCCAGATCAGTTCGGTCAGGACTCGGTGGCAACGAGGACTCGATCCACAACGCTATATATATATATAGAGAGCACAATCGCTGCATGGCACATCGCAGTTCAGCACGGCGTAGCACGGCACAGCCGTCGGCACGGTACATCAAGATCGATACATTCAGCATTGCATTTGCCCGTCGCCCAGTCAGGTGTCTTTGAAACGTTGCCATGCCTTACACTTCTATATTCCTTTCCGGGTTCGTGGGTCGATCATGTTAGTAGGTTTACCCCCGGTTTTTACTTGAAGGGGGCCGGCGAATTTCTTGTGCGATAAATTACGAGGTCGAAGGGGGCCGGCGAATTAAAATTGTGAGGACGAAGGCCATTTTTCGCCACCCCTCACGCAGATCGTGCTCTTGGAATTTTACTGCCTTTAAGGAAACCTCGATATTTCACAGGTGAAGTCCGCTTTTTTCCGACATCGACTTTAAACGATAAAAAACGAGGTAAACGCGTTCGCTCGATAAATAACGAGGTACCGCGGCCTCCAGAACGGCGCTGGGAACGGAGTTTTGGATTCTTGAAGTTGCATAAGTTCGGAAATAGCAGAAATCCCTTGTGTTTTTGGACCCTGACCCCGCGGATCTGCGTGAGGGGTGGCACCGAATTGCAGAAATGTGGCAACTCCCATGCGTTTTTGGACCCTGACCCCGCGGATCTGCGTGAGGGGTGGCACCGAATTTCAGAAATGTGGCAAATCCCTTGTGTTTTTGGACCCTGACCCCGCGGATCTGCGCGAGGGGTGGCACCGAATTTTAGAAATGTGGCAAGTCCCATGTGTTTTCGGACTTTGACTTCGCCCAGGAGGGCCCAGGAGGTTCCAGGAGAGCCCAGGAGAGCCCAGGAGGGCCCAGGAGAGCCCAGGAGGGCCCAGGAGGACCTAGGAGGCTCCAAGAGGCACCAGGGGGCCCAGGGAGGGCCCAGGAGAAGCTCCAGGAGGCTCCAGGAGAGCGCAGGAGGGCCCAAGAGGTCCAAGGAAGACCCAGGAGGGCCCAGGAGCCCTTACGAGGGATCGTGGCCCTGGGAGCGCTGACGTAGCGTAATTTACGAGGGATCGTGGCCCTGGGAGCGCGGGTGTAGTGTAATTCAGACTTTGTTGAGGATGTCTCGAGCGAAACGCTGGTTTTACAGAGTTGGGGATGTCTCGAGCGAAACGCTTGGTTTCAGAATTTGTTGAGGATGTCTCGAGCGAAACGCTGGTTTTGCAGAGCCGACCGCGACGCGGAAAAGCGCTCCTCGCGCAGGAATTCCGAGGATGTCTCGCGCGTGCCGCGTCCCGCGCGCATGAATTTTGTTTTCTTGGGGTTTTGACAGGATTTCTCGAGCGAAACGCGTGTTTTTCAATAATTAGTTGAGGGTCGTCTCGAGGCGAACGCTGACCTGCTCGGCGAACTTGGGGGATTTCTCGAGCGGGGCCTCGTGGGGGGCCAGAATTCAGAAGGATGTCTCAGGCGAAATGCTTGTTTTCGTGTCCCGCTCGCAGGAATTCCGAGGATGTCTCGCGCGTGCCGCGTCCCGCGCGTAGGAATTCGGATGATTTTGATAGGATGTCTCGAGCGAAACGCTTGTCCCCAGCACGTTCAGTAGCGCGTCTCCTTGGCACGTCCCGCGGTGCGACCCCATGGCACGTCCCCTGGCACGTCGCCTGGCGCATCCCTTGGGACGTTTCGCGGCGCGTCCTCCTGGCATGTTCCCCTTGTCAATTAGCTCTGGGCAGCTACTATGTGTTCAGGCAGCTCGAGCTTAAGATCCAGATCAGTTCGGTCAGGACTCGGATGCAAAGGAGGACTCGATCCACGACGCTATAGGCACAACCGCGGCATGGCACATCGCAATTCAGCACGGTGCAGCACAGCACAGCCCTCGGCAGGGTACATCAAGATCGATACACTCAGCATTGCAACTTGGCACTTCCTTGGCACGTTCCGTGGGGCTTCGCGTCGTCCCTTGGCGAGTCCCCCTGGCACCGTCGCGTGCGCGTCCCACTGGCACATTCCGTGGCACATCCATTGGCACTTTCCGTAGCGCGTCCCTTTGGCACGTCCTACGGTGCGACCCCATGGCGCGTCCTTGGCACGTCGCCTTGCGCATCCCTTGGGACGTTTCGCGGCGCGTCCTCCTGGCATGCTCCCTGTCCTTCAGCTCTGGGGCAGCTACTATGTGTTCAGGCAGCTCGAGCTTAAGATCCAGATCAGTTCGGTCAGGACTCGGTGGCAACGAAGACTCGATCCACGACGCTATAGAGCACAATCGCGCCATGGCACATCGCAATTCAGCACGGCGCAGCACAGCACAGCCCTCGGCAGGGTACATCAAGATCGATACACTCAGCATTGCATTTGCCCGTCACCCAATCAGGTGTCTTTGAAAACGCTGCCATGTGTTACAGTTCTATATTCCTTTCGGGGCTCGTGGGTCGATCATGTTCCCGGAAAGGGCTTCAGGCCCAGGGTTCTCTTTTAGAGGTTTCCCTCCGGTTTTGACGGGAAGAGGGCCGGCGGATTTCTTTTGCGATAACGAGTGGGAAGAGGGCCGGCGAATTAAAAATTGAGGATGTCCCTAGCGAAACGCTTGTTTTTCAGAATTTGTTGAGGATATCTCGAGCGAAACGCTTGTTTTGTGTTAGATATTGTCCTCTCCTGGGGACCTGAATTCAGAGGATCTCTCAAGTGAAATGCTTGTTTTCACGTGCCCAGGTCTTGAGGATGTCTCGAGCGAGACGCTTGGTTTCACGCCTCCAGGTTGCCCTGACAGATGTCTAGCATGAGGATTTGTTGAGGATTTCTCGAACCAGAGGCTTTTTTTCACGTGTCCAGGTCGCCCAGGCGGATGTCTAGCATGAGGATGTGTCGAGGAAGTCTCGATCGAAACGCTTGTTTGCACGTGTCCAGGTTGCCCAGGCGGATGTCTAGCGTGAGGATGTGCTGAGAACGTCTTGAGCGAAACGCGTGTTTTCACGTGTCCAGGTCGCCCAGGCACAGCACAGCCCTCGGCACGGTACATCAATATCGATACCTTGAGCATTGCAGCTTGGCATGTTGCTTGGCACGTTCCGCGGAGCGTCCCGTGGCGAGTCCCCCTGGCACGTCGCGCGGTGCACGTCCATTGGCACGTTCCGTAGCGCGTCCCCTTGGCACGTCCCGCGGTGCGTGCCCATGGCACGTCTCCTGGCACGTCGCCTGGCGCGTCCCTTGGGACGTTCCGCGGCGCGTCCTCCTGGCATGTCCCCTCTGTCGATTAGTTCTGGGGACAGCTACCATCTGCTCAGGCAGCTCGAGCTTAAGATCCAGATCTGTTCGGTCAGGACTCGGATGCCAGGGAGGACTCGATCCACAACGCTACATAGAGCACAATCGCGGCATGGAACATCGCAGTTCAGCACGGCCAGCACAGCGCAGCCGTCGGCACGGTACATCAAGATCGATACATTCAACATTGAATCATGGCATTTCTTTGGCGCGTTCCTTGGCGAGTCCACCTGGCACGTCGCGCGGCGCGTCCCCTGGCACGTCCCGCGGCACGTCCATTGGCACGTTCCGTAGCGCGTCCCCTTGGCACGTCCCGCGGTGCGTGCACATGGCACGTCCCCTGGCACGCCGCCTGGCGCGTCCCTTGGGACGTTCCGCGGCGCGTCCTCCTGGCATGTCCCCTCTGTCGATTAGTTCTGGGACAGCTACCATCTGCTCAGGCAGCTCGAGCTTAAGATCCAGATCTGTTCGGTCAGGACTCGGATGCCAGGGAGGACTCGATCCACAACGCTATATAGAGCACAATCGCGGCATGGAACATCGCAGTTCAGCACGGCCAGCACAGCACAGCCCTCGGCACAGTACATCAAGATCTGTACATTCAGCACTGCATTTGCCCGTCGCCCAATCAAGTGTCTTTGAAACGTTGCCATGCGTTACATTTATATATTCCTTTCCGGGTTCGTGGGTCGATCATGTTGCTGTCTCGCCGAGGCAATTTTGGACGCTTTAACGCCTCTCGAGGCGCCCCGTCCAGAGCCAGGGGGAGGGGGTAAGGGGGGAGGGGTGGGCCCCTCCACGAAGGGGAAGAACGGGGGTTGGAAGAGAACACGCGCTAATCCGCTCACGCTCTAAAGGGCTGGTGGGATTGTGGCAGGGCATGGGTGTAACGTTGACTGCTTATTGCATCTTTTGGACATGCTTTTTCTCGGGCGCCTCTTTCGTGCCTTTTGGGGCCCTCTTGGGGGTCTTTAGAGAGGCCTCTTGAAATCTTTGAGCAGTCTCGGGTACGATCGTTCCATCGAGATTTCCCCAATCGGCTTACCGATTTCGAGACCGCCTGGACCAGTCTTAGGACCGTCTTCGGGACATCTTGGCCGTCTTCTGATTGTCGTGGTGCTTTACTGTCGTGGCTTCGGATGGTATCCTTTTCTTGTGCATGGGCGTGGAAGTGGATCTT
>CAUYUJ010017366.1:90000-137500 GCA_963575745.1 Prorocentrum cordatum | reverse complement strand
AGCACAGCACAGCCCTTGGCACGGTACATCAAAATCGATACACTCAGCCTTGCAACCTGGCACGTTCCCTGGCACGTTCCGTGGCGCGTTCCATGGCAAATTCCCACTGGCACGTCGCGCGGCGCGTCCCCTGGCACGTCTCGTAGCACTTCCGTTGGCACATTCCATAGCGCGTCCCCTTGGCACGTCCCGCGGTGCGTCCCCATGGCACGTCCCTTGGCACGACCCTTGGCGCATCCCTTGGGACGTCCGCCGCGCGTCCCCCTGGCGTGTCCTCCTGTCAATTAGCTCTTGGGGCAGCTACTATGTGCTCAGGCAGCTCGAGCTTTAGATCCAGATCAGTTCGGCCAGGATTCGGATGCAAAGGGGGACTCGATCCACACCGCTATAGAGCACAGCCGCGGCATGGCACATCGCAATTCAGCACGGCGCAGCACTGCACAGCCCTTGGCACGGTACATCAAGATCGATACACTCAGCATTGCATTTGCCCGTCGCCCAATCAGGTGTCTTGAAAACGTTGCCATGTCTTACATTTCTATATCCCTTTCCCAGGTTCGTGGGTCGATCATGTTTTCGACGTTTGTGTCGTGCATCCTGAGTGCGGGCTTGAAGGCGACCAGCACATAGTTGTCTTTGCCGAGCTGGCGCCTGCCAAGCGAGTGCGCGCAGGATTCGGTGTCTGACACGCGCCAGTCGAAGAATCCGTCATGCAAGCCAGGCATGACAAATCACGACCCTATCCACCGCCTGGCCCAGAGTGCCGTACGAGACATTGCTTCCAGAACGTTCTCATTGATTGATCCCATATGAGATCGATCATCAGGAGCGATTTGGAGCTCTCAATGTGGCTGGCGTCGGGGTCAACCTCCGGACGAACCTTCAGTGCGAGATCGCGTGGTGGGGAGGCGGCGCGCCGAAAGGAAGATCTCGTTGTCGTCTCCTTGTCGTGCTGTCTCGCCCCTCCCTTTCCTCCTTTTCCCGGACGGCCCGGGCCCAGGGTTCTCTTCTGTCCCCTCCCGGAATCGACTTGCGTAGGGCCGGCGGAATTATTTGCGATAGATCACGAGGTCGCGTAGGGCCAGCAGAATTATCTTCGAGGATGTAAAGTTTTTTTTGTTGTTTCTCAATCCGATCGATACATCATATGGTAAAGTAAGCATTTTCGTTGGCTGCGGATGTCTCGAGCGAAACGCTTGTTTTGCGTAGTTCCTTGAGGACGTCTCGAGCGAAACGTTTGTTTTGTGCCGTAGATCGTTCCTCTCCTTGAGACCAGAATTCAGAGGATGTCTCAGGTGAAGTGGTTGTTTTCACGTGCCCAGGTCTTGAGGATGTCTTGATCAAGACGCGGCGAGACGCTTGCTTTCACGCGTCCAGGTCGCACAGGAAGATGTCTAGCATGAGGATGTGTTGCGGATGTCTCGAGCGAGACGCTTGGTTTCACGTGTCCAGGTCGCCCAGGAGAATGTCTAGCATGAGGATGTGTTGAGAACGTCTCAAGCCTCTGGCGAGACGTTTGCTTTGACGCATCCAGGTCGCACAGGCAGATGTCTAGCATGAGGAGGTGTTGAGAATGTTTCGAGCGAGACGCTTTGTTTCACGTGTCCAGGATGTCTAGCATGAGGATGTGTTGAGACCGTCTCAAGCGAAACGATTGCTTTCACGCGTCCAGGTCGCCCAGACGGATGTCTAACATGAGGAGGTGTTGAGGATGTTCCGAGCGAGACGCTTTGTTTCAAGTGCCCAGGTCGACCAGGCGGATGTCTAGCATGAGGAGGTGTAGAGGTAGTCTCGAGCAAAACGCTTGTGTTTACGTGCCCAGGTCTCCCAGACGGATGTCTAACATGAGGAGGTGTTGAGGATGTCTCGAGCGAACCGCTTGTTTTCACTTGTCCAGGTCGCCCAGGGTGATGTGTAGCATGAGGAGGCGATGGGAACGTCTCGAGCGAGACGCTTGGTTTCACGTGTCCGGGTCGCCCAGGCAGATGTCTAGCATGATGATCTGGGCAAGATGTCTCGAACGAAAGGATGTCTTGAGCGAAACGCTTGTTTTCACGCGTCCAGGTTGCCCAGGCAGATGTCTAGCATGAGGAGGTGATGAGAACGTCTCGAGCGAGACGCTTGGCTTTCACGTGCCCAGGTCGCCCAGGCGGATGTCTAACATGAGGATGTGACGAGGATGTCTCGAGCGAGACGCTTGTTTTCACGTGTCCAGGTCGCCCAGGCGGATGTCTATGTGTTGAGGATGTCTCGAGCGAAACGCTTGTCGCAGTAGAGTGCATCGCAGTCCAACCCCGCTCTTCCGTGGGGCGTCCCCTGGCGCGCTGGCGCGTCCCCTCGCGCGTCCCTTGCGACGTTCTGGCGTGACGTGCCACGGCACGGCCCCTAGCACGCCACTCGGCGTGGCACGTTCCCTGGACCGTCCTCTGTCGCGTTTGCTGCCTCGTCCCCAGGCGTTTCCCCTGCCCGTTCCGTGGCGCGCCCCTTGCAACGTCCCTTGGCATGACGTCCTCTTGGCCGTCCCATGACACGCGCCTTGGCACGTCCCGTGGCAGGTCCCTGACACGTTCAGGGCACGTCCCCTGATACGTCCCCTGGCACGCCCCAATTGCGCCCCTCGCACATCCTGTGGCGCGTCCGTGAACCTGTGCCCCGCGTCGTGTCGTTCCTTTTCGGAGCCGAGCCGAATTTTGAGGTCCATTTGATTGAACGTTCCGCGCGTTTCCACTTCAACTAGCTCTAGGGCAGCTACTACGTGCTCAGGCAACTCGAGCTTAAAATCCAGATCAGTTCGGTCAGGACTCGGATGCAAAGGAGGACTCGATCCACAACGCTGTCGAGCACAAACGCGGTATGGCACATCGCAGTTCAGCACGGCGCAGCACAGCACAGCCCTTGGCACGGTACATCAAGATCGATACACTCAGCATTGCATTTGCCCGTCGCCCAATCAGATGTCTTGAAAACGTTGCCCTGCCTCACGTGCCTATATTCCTTTCCGTGTTCGTGGGCCGATCATGTTTCTCTGGTCGTCATCATTGTTATCGTTGTCGTTTCCGCCAAGCTGCGCGGTCAATATCCCATCGGCCGAAGCAGCCTGATTGGCATCATTCCTGTTGCTGTAGTCGACGGTTCACAGAACCCAATCCGTTTCTTTCTCTCCTCGCCTTTGAAGTCCCCGCTCGGGCTCTGTGGGTGCTTTCAGGCTTGCTTCGACATCCTTTGGGACCCTGAAGTATAAGCATGTATTGACACTGCGTCACCCTTTCAGTGCTTCACGCTGTTATGCTACCGCAGCCTTGTACCATGTAGAGCATTTCTTGCACACTCGTTTATTTTGTCAGCGAGCTCGACCGCCCTTCGGGGATCTGGGCGCGGGCGATCCCCGCATCGCTGCATCCGTGCATCCTAGTATCTGTGCTCCGCCAGGCGATCTCAGTCGCGCTCGACGCACCCAGGGAGTGTCTGTTTTGTCACGCATAGAGCAGCTTGGGATCGGCTTCCTCGTGGTGCAGGAAGCCGAGGCGACGTTTCAGACCATGTCCGCATTGCTTGTCATGTACATTGGACTTCCTTTCGCGGATTGCATTCAGCGGTGCCTCCATGGGCGGTCGATGCCGTTGAGCCATGGGAAGCTGAAGCCAAAGGCGCGCGGAGAGGCGAGGAGGATGATGAGGAGGATGAGAGGCGGCGTGATGAGGAGTTTCGTAGGGCCCTCATCTTTCCGTCCGCGTCCTTAGCCTCTGGCGAGTATGTGCTTCAGCCAGTGAGTATGTCGCTCCAGTGCCTGGCGAGTGGGTCGTTCTAGCCTCGGGCGAGTGGGTGGTCGTTTAGCCTCCAGCGGGTGGGCTCGATGAGCCGCAGATGGCCTGTGCTTACTCTCCCCGTTCCTCCGCTCTCTCCCGCTCTCCCGCTCTCTCCGGCCCTCACCCCCTTGTCTCCCGCTCTCCCCTCCCCGCTGTGGCTCCCCGCCCCCCTCCCCGCCCACCGTCTCCGTCCCCGTCTCCGTCCCATGTCCCCTGGAAGTCAGCAGAACTTGTTTTTCTGGAGTGTTGCTGATTTTGCGTTTGTGTGCTTCTCTTTTGTTAGTTTTTTTTTTTTTTTTGTTTGTTCCCGGAAAGGGTGGAAGCCAAGGGTTCACTTTTGAGTGTGGTGAACCATTTGCTGGGCCTCAACTTCCGTAGGGCCGGCGAATTCTTTTGCTATGAATAGCGAGATCGCGTATGGCTGGCGAAGTGACATGTAAAGTACACATGTTCATTTGTTGCGGATGTCTCGGGCGAAGCGCTGGTTTTGGAGAGTTTGTTCAGGATGTCTCGAGCGAAACGCTCGTTTTGGAGAAGTGGAAAGGCCGCCCCTTTCGCCCCAGTCCTTTTCGCTTCACGCGTGAAACCATATGGATCTCTTTCGCCTAATGGCGCGGCAAGCGTGAAATCACGTGGGTCCCTTTCGGCCCAGAGCGCAGCCAGCGTGAAAACACGTGGGCCACTTTCGTCCCCAAGCGGAGCAAGCGTAAGGGAGTGTTTTCACGCTTGCTCTGGGGCGGAAGGGACCCACGTGCTTTCACGCTTACAGCGTTCTGGGACGAAAGGGACCCACATATTTTCACGCTTGCTGCGGTCTGGGGTGGGGTAAAAGGTACCGACGTGTTTTCACGCTTGTTCCGCTCTGGGCGAAAGGGGCCCACGTGTTTTCACGCTTACTGCGCTCTGGGGCGTAAGGCGCCCACGTGTTTTCACGCTTGTTCTGCTCTGGGGCGAAAGGGGCCCAAGTGTTTTTCAGACTTGCTCCGCTCCAGGGCGAAAGGGACCCACGTGTTTTCATGCTTACTGCGCTCTGGAGCGAAAAGGACCCACGTGATTTCACGCTTGCTGCGCTCTGGGTCGAAAGGGATCCACGTGTTGTCGCGCGTCCTGGCCACGCAGGGTCGGTCCCCCCCTCCCAAAAGCAGAGCAAACGCATCGAATCGGCACTAGATGCATTATCACTTGGCACGTTCCGTCTTGAGGCTCTTGGGAGGCCTCCTGGGGCTTCCTGGACTGGATGGGGACCCGGGTGTTTACATGTGGGGCGAAAAGGTACCCACGCTTGCTTCCCTCTGGGGCGAAATGGACCCATGTAATTTCACGCTTGCTGCGCTCTGGGGCGAAATGGGCCCACGTGTTTTCACGCTTGTTCCGCTCTGAGGGGGGAAAGTCTGATGTGTTTTCATGCTTGTGCGGCTCTGGCGCGAAAAGGGCACACGTGTTTTCACGCTTTTTCTGCTCTGGCGCGCAAGGGACCCATGTGTTTTCACGCGTGTTCCACTTTGCCTGGGCGGCTCTTGAACATGCGGATTGGTTGAGGGGTTTTCGAGCGAAACGCGGGTGTTTATGTACCCAGGCCGCCCAGGCGGATCACTTACATGAGTATGTGATGTCTAGGGCGAAACGCTCACTCTGCAGGATCTGTTGAGGATGTCTCGAGCGAGGTCCTTGCCTGCAGCGAAAGGATCCTTTTGCAGGATGTGTTGAGGATGTCTCTTGCGAAACGCTGGTTTTTCCACTGTTTGAGGAGGTGTCGAGCGGGGGCCTTGTCGTTGTTTATGTGCTTCTTGTTTCGGTTCGGATACGCCCCTCGATCGTTTCGTCCCACTTCGGAACTGAATCGTATCTTGAGTTCGAGCTGGTTGCACGCCCCGCATGTTTCTCCCCCGCCTGTCGTGGGGTCGCGCTCGGTTCGCTCCGTTGCGGAACTGAACGTCTCGGGCGATGGCTTCGAAACTGATGTGGATATTGAGATCGAGCTGGTCGAGCGCCCCGCGCGTGCCGACTACAACTTGCTCGAACTGTGCGTTCATGCAGTTCGAGCTGCAGATCCAGATCACTTCGGCCACGATTCTGACGCCAAGGACGGCTTGATCCACAATGCAATAGGGCGCGGCACGACTCAACGCGGCGTGACACATTAAACTCAGCACAGCACGGTACAGCACAGCGCAGTACAGCGCAGCCTGTGTCACGGTACATTACGATCATTACCTTGAGCATTGTCATTGCCCGTCGCCCAAGTTTGACGTCTTGGAAGCGATGCCATGCTTCACATTTCTACATCCCTTTCCGGGCTCGTGGGTCGTTCATGATTGTTTTATTTTTGCATTGCTGTAGGTCTCGAGGCTTCGGGTCTTTCATGACACGGTGCTTTATACATGCCCCTGTCCCCTGTCCCTCGTTTGTTCTCCTCGTCCCCCGTCCCGGGTCTTCCCTCCTCTCCCTTCTTCTCCCTCTCCCTCTTCCGCCCCTCCCCCTTTGGCTTCCCCTCCCGCTCCCGCTTCCCGTTCGCCTTCTGCGTCCTTCTCCGATCTCCCGCCCCCTCCCCCTTCCCTTCCGCTCCTTTTTCCTTGTGCCGTCGTCCTCTCTTGCTGGTGAGCATGCGTTCCCCCAGGTCTCGTTTCAGCGGTGACGCAGGTTGGCCAGCGGTGACGCAGGTTGGCCGGTGACCTCCGTGTTCTTGTTCTCAGGAGCGCAGAATAGGCACAAACACACATAAACGCCGATTCCGATGGAAAGATGGAAACATGGGAGTCGGAGGGGAATATTTCATTTCAATTCAGGAAGTATGGGAAATATATATAAAATCCTTGGGTTCTTTGTCGATTTATCTCCTCGCTTCGCTCATTCTGCCGGCCCATAATGCTGCATCGCTGGCATGTGCCCGCGTGTTCGTTGCCCCTGCGGCGCTGCGGGGCAACCGTGCCTGGGTTGTGGGTCAGAGTTCTCGTGGAGGCTTCTTGGGGTCTCCTCGGAGGGCGAGCATTTTGGGATCCTGTTGGGAGCATCCTGGGGGCACCTTCGGCGCCTCTTGGGGTTCTCTTGGGGCCTCTTGGGGGCTTCTTGGATATGTTGGGGGTCACTTTGGGCCTCTTCGGGCGTCCTGGGCGCCTCTTCGGGCCGAGGGCTCGAAGTGTCCGTTCGGAATCCTCTTTTGGGCCTTCTCTCGGGACCGTCCTGGGGCTCTTTGGGACCCTCTTGGGCCGTCTTCAGCCGTCTTGGGGCAATCTTGGGGGCTTCTTGGGCCGTCTCTTGGGCCGTCTTGGAGGGTCGGGAAGCCGAAATGGCGAGAACGCCAAATCGCTAAAAAGTTGAGATAAGCTAAGCTAAGCCAAACTAAGCTAAGCTAGGCTAGACTAAGCTAAGCTAAGCTAACTTCCGATGAGATAAGCTAAGCTAAGTTAAACTAAGCTGAGCTAAGGTAAGCTAAGCTAAGCTAATATGATATGACATAAGCTAAGCTAGCTAAGCTAAGCTAAGCTAAGCTAAACTAAGCTAAGCTAGGCTAAGCAAAGCTAAACTAGCTAAGCTAAGATGAGATCAGCAAAGCTAAGCTAAGCTAAGCTGAGCTAAATAAGCCAAGCTAAGCTAAGGTAAGCTAAGGTAAGGTAAGCTAAGCTCAGCTAGACTAGACTAAACTGAGCTAATATGAGATAAGCTAAGCTAAGCTAAGTTAAGCTAAGCTAAGCTAAACTAGGCTAGGCTAAGCTAAGCTAAATTGAGATATGCTAAGCTAAACTAAGCTAAGCTAAGCTAAGCTAAGCTAAGCAGGGGCGCAACTGGGGGAACCGCGGGGCGGATGCCGGGGGAACCGCGGGGCGGATGCTGGGGGAACCGCCCGGGGCGCATTACACTGCCCGGCCCTTCAAGCTCACCGAGTAAGAACCCTTCTAGGCAGAGCCCAGGTAGGGAATCATTCATTTTTGCGCCATGGGCTGCTCTTTAGAGTGTTCTGGGAGGCTTCTTGGGGCGTCCTGGAGGCCTCTTGGGCTGTATTGTTCTTGGAGCGGTCTTCTGGCGTCTCGGAGCACTCTTGGGGGCCTCTTGGGGTCCTCTTGGCCCTCCTTGGGGCTCTCTGAGGAGCCCCGAGGGCGGCGCCCAGGAGCAGAACCATCTCTGACTGGACCTTGCCGGAGATCGGGCGGGGTACTTTTCGCCCAGCGACCCAAAGGGGCTGCACGCGCGCGCGAACTAGAAATCTTTACACCTGTTACCGGAGATCTTAGCACGCTTTGGCCCGTTGTGCCGACGAATTTTTGTCCCCCTCGGTCCCTTTACCTCCTGCGGCTGCTCCTCTACTAAGCTCTCTCTGCCCAGTCGCTGCTCCGCCCGCTGCTGTTCCCATTCCTCTTCTCGAGAAGACCGGAGGCCTTCGAGTGGAACCCGTCGATGGACCTGCTGGCATGTCTGACGACGCCGCCAGATTCGAGCATGGTTGTCTACCGCCTCCTCTCCGAGGAGGGGTACGGGGAGAAATTGGAGACAAGACGCATACCAATTTCTGGATTTTCTTTTCCCACACCCTCTTCTCCCGGCCCGACCTCTTCATTCCGCTTCTCCCTTGTTGTCGAGACGGGGCCATCGAAGGAGGTATGTGGTCAGATTAGTAACTGGCCGCTCTGTGGGAATTTATACCCGCAGCGTAGCATGTAGAGGGGCAGAGTAGAAGGCAGTTGAACCGCAGCCATTTCAGGTTTCATTTAGAGCCCCATGAAAAGGCATCAGATCTTATACATTCCTTTCATGGTAGCGTGAGCTAGGCTTGTCCACTCGCGATCTCGACCTCGATTTCGATTTCGATCCAAGGAGGAGCATCCACCAATTAAACATGGCTCTGCAATTACAAATGGCGTCCCAAGAACAAATTCAGCAGCTGATCGATGGATTGCAGCAAAAGGATCAGCAAATCAATCAATTGATGCAGCACTTGCAAACTCAGAATGCGAACATGCAACAAATGCAGCAGAACCATGATCAAAACATGCAGAGAATGCAGCAGCAACATCAAGCCACAGAACAGGCAATGCAAAGCACCCTGCAGCAGACATTTGAGAGTGCAGCATCATCGTCGCGCAGCGCGAAATCACTTGTCGACAACACGGGGACAGGAAGACCCAGCAATTTCGACAGCGACATGAAGAAGTGGTCGAACTACATTTCTTGATTTCAAGAATTATGTATCCTCCTTTTTTCGTA
This sequence comes from Prorocentrum cordatum, assembly GCA_963575745.1. Lineage (NCBI taxonomy): Eukaryota > Dinophyceae > Prorocentrales > Prorocentraceae > Prorocentrum > Prorocentrum cordatum. Next base: position 128,495 of record CAUYUJ010017366.1, on the reverse strand, counting down.
ACGCCCGTGCTTTGATGGATTGGGCTGAGGAGCAGCACAACACGATTCCAAGTGCACAGGTCGAGGATATTTGTTCTCATTTCCATGATGCGATTGTTGTTTCAACCCAGTTGTACACAACTCTAGCGCAGATGACGGACCGTGAAGCGTGCGACATTGTTAAAAACATGTTGGCGGATCACGGTTTGGAAGCTTGGCGGAAGTTGTGTCGGCGTTTTGATCCGCACACCGGCCAACGCAAGCGTGCCCTCATCAGTTCGATTTTGCAGCCCGGCCAGTTTCAAATCCAGGATTTGTCTTCTAGCATCGAGCAATGGGAAGAGAAACTCCACACGTACGAAAACAGGACCCAAAAGAAGTTGGATGATGACATCAAAGCCGGAATCTTAGTCACAATGTGCCCCGAAGGTTTTCAAACACATCTGAGCCTAAATCAGTCGAAGTTTGAAGATTACCTTGATGTGCGTGAAGAAATCATGTCGTCTTCGGAAACTCTGCATGTCAATGCAGACACCCGAGGTATTCCAATCGATCTCGGCTGTGTCGGCACGGACGGTAAATTTGGAGGTAAAGGTTGTTTCATCTGTGGTACAACGAACCACAAAGCTCACGAATGTCACTGGCGTGATTCCAAAGGCAAGGGAACTGGTACGGTAAACCCGGCTCTCTTGGTGGGAAGTACGGCGGAAAAAGGTGGAAAGGGCAGAAGAATAGTTGGATTGGAAAAGGAGGCACTGCATGGCAACCTCCGCGGCAGTTCGACAACAACTCAGGGAAGAAATCCGGAGGCAAAGGGGACAAATCGAACAATTGGCTCTCGAAAAGGAAAGGTTTTGGAAACTATCCCCCGTGCAAGTTTTGCGGGAAAACGAACCATCCAGAAAACAAGCGTTTTAAGAAACAAGGTGTGAATGAACTTGATGTTGTTTAGAACCCTAGTGGCGACGGTCAAGGGTTCCAGAGTTTCATGCATGACATTATTGATCGTTGGCAGTTGCAGCAATCGCAGTTTTCAAGCGGATCCGAGCAAGCCTTGCCCAGGCAGGGACCCATCACCTACACGCCAGCGGGAAGCCCCTCGGTGGTCTTGAGTTGTCTGGAATCGAAGCTGGCACTTTGAATCCATTGACGCCTGAGGGTCCCAAGTGGCGGACGAAAGTCGGTGATAGGATGCAGCCTCTGAGCCCCCTCCATGAAAAATTGATCACCGTAGACTGCAGCTTCCGTGCCAGTCGTTCCTAAACATGGTGCCAATGAGTACCGCACGATTCCGAACCAGGAGTCCAAGGCGGGAGTTTGCTACGCGGTCGCCAACGGTTATGTTGTACCTGATGTAGGTGATCCTTCCCCAAACATCGTTACAGATTATGGTTAGCTAAAGAGAGGGTGATTTCATGTTGCAGATGGTGATACACCTTTGTTGGCAGTACCTTCAATCCAACAGAAAGGGTCCAGATTTGTCTTTGACGACGAAAGCTACATTCAAAACCAATACAATCCATCGGATACCATCCCACTGGTTGAAGAAACGGCATTTACAACATGAGAACTTGGATCGTACCGCCATCATTCGAAGAAGTGGCGGATGCACCGTTTCTCGCACCAGTTGAGGCAGAAGGACAGAACCACCCAATCTTCACGCTTCGCGTATCCCCACCAGCCCATCTCAAAACAGCAACTCTTGCGAAGCATGCCGACAGTCGTGTTTTTCAGGCGTGTTTCCGCCTGCCCCCGCATATCTCCCCTGTTCCTCCTTCCTCCCGCCTCCTTGTACATCCTCCTTGTGGTGGGAGCGGGAGAAGGACGAGGCGGAGGAGGAGGGAGAGAAAGCGCTCCTCGTGGTTTGAGTCGTTTGGGGTTTCTCGTCCTGGTGTGAGTCGTTCGGGCCCTTCTTCCTGGTGTGAGTCGTTCGGGCTCTTCGTGGTGTGAGTCGTTCGGGCTCTTCGTCCTGGTGTGAGTCGTTCGGGCTTCTCGTGGTGTGAGTTGTTCGGGCCCCTCGTCCTGGTGTGAGTCGTTCGGGCCCCTCCTCCTGGTGTGACTCGTTCGGGCTCCTCGTGGTGTGAGTCGTTCGGGGCCCGCGTCGTGGTGTGAGTCGTTCGGGCTCCTCGTGGTGTGAGTCGTTCGGGCGCCTCGTCCTGGTGTGAGTCGTTCGGGCCCCTCCTTGTGGTGTGAGTCGTTCGGGCTCTTCGTGGTGTGAGTCGTTCGGGCCCCTCGTCCTGGTGTGAGTCGTTCGGGCTCCTCGTGGGGCCTCTTGGGGGACTCTTGGGGCCTCTTGGGGGCCTCTTGGGGGCCTCTTGGGGGCCTCTTGGGGGCCTCTTGGGGGCCTCTTGGGGGCCTCTTGGGGCCTCTTGAGGCCTCTTGGGGGCCTCTTGGGGGCCTCTTGGGGGCCTCTTGGGACCGCTGGGGGGCCTCTGGGGGGCCTCTGGGAGGCCTCTTGGGAGCCTCCTGGGAGCCTCTGGAGGCCATCTTGGGGCCTCTTGCGACCTCCTCAGAAGCGCCAATGAGAGCTGCCCCCTGAAAAGAACAAAATGAGCCCAAAACCTTCGTAAAAGCAATGATTTTGCTATGAAGGAAGATGAGCGCGGACTCCTCAGAACGCCAAAATGGGGCCAACACCATAGTAAAATAAATGATTTTGGCTTTAAAGAAGCGCAGAGGGGCCAAACTGTGCCCCCCCGTCGGGGCCAGAATCCTCGTGAGGGTCGTCGTTTTTTGGCCCTCCCAGGAGTCGGAAAAGACCCCTTCCAACGACCCGCGGGACTCCCTCTCCAGGTCCAGGGGGAGGGGGTAGGGGGAGGGGTAAACCCCTCCCCGAAGGGGAAGAAGGGGGTTGGGGGATTGAGAACAGAGAGAGCTCGCTAAACCACTCACGCCCAAAGGGCTGGTGGGATTTTCAACAGGCAGGGCCTGAGCCCGTAAGGCCTCAAGAGGACAATATTTCACCTGAGGGGCCACAGGGTGTGCCCCAATGTGCCTTGGCGCAATGCGATTTCTTCCCGTTGGCTGAAGACGGGGATGCTGGGGCGGATGTCTCAGAAGACCTCTCCGCACCTGTTTTCAAACTCCGGCGCAACCGACCCTGAGAGAGGTACTGAGAGAGATAGATGAACACAACGCCACGCATCTTCCCCATAGGAATTGGTGTCGGCGTTGCGTCCGGGGGAAAGGTAAAAGCTTGGCTCACCGAGCGCGTGGTTTTGAGAAGGATCACGAAATCGTCACGGTTTCAACTGATAATCTCTTTTTGGGAATGCCAGGCGACGAGAGCGCAGTGCCAAACATTTGTTTACGGTGCCACGGAACAAAAGCAACGTTTTCACGCGCTTTTCCGTGCAAGGGCGTAGCGCACCCGTGTTCAGTAAAACAAGGTGTGCATGATCTAGATTTGTCGGGGTGCAAGAAAGTAGGTTTGAAATGCGACCAGGAGGCTTCAATTCTGGCTCTTCGCCGTGAGGTCAAGGCAGCAGCAGACCTCGACGCCAATGGTTGAGAATCCACGCGGGCCTCCTAATCACGCGATCCATGTCGGACGCGACGGCCCCCCCCGTACCGGGCACTCACAGGCAAACCGTTCCGTAGGGATTTGATTCCGTTTGGAAAATGCGTTCGTTACAAACCAGCCAGGATGAAAAACAATAGGCTTGCAAAGTTGGTGCCTAGATGGGCGGGTGGTTTTTTCTAGGGATCAAAGAACCCAGCCAGCAACGAAGCCTACATAGGGGCGTCCACTGGTGTTGTCACGGCGAGGTCAATTATGAGAACACCTCCTGCCGATCAGTGGAATCTTGATCTGTTGAAGGCGCCCCGGGGCCTCCCCTGGCAACCCGTGCCGGAAGGCGAAGTACATTGGGATGTGATGCCGAAATCTGTCGTAATTAAGCCGGTGCTGGAGGAAAACCTCCCGCCGCCTGCGCAGCCGCAGGATGACCGATCAGTCGTCCATCGTCGTGTGTACAGTTTGCGGACGGATTTGTTGAAATACGGCTTTACTCCAACCTGTGTGGGTCGCCGTGCTCAGTTCGCAGGTTCACCGCCAGTCGCGCGCGACGAAACATGTCGCGAACGAATCGTGAAAGAATTTGAGACAATAGCCGAAGGGGGAAAAATATTCCGTGAAGCGGCACGGCGGCTATCCAGCCAGGAAACGCTTCCTGCCAAGAGGCCGAAAACGGAACACATAGAAATGCATGAACAAAAGGCGGAACGACCTCTGGGGGAAGATCCCCAAGTCGAAGCAGAAGCTAATAAGCCGAACCCACTGGACAAACAACCTCCAGGGGAAGATCCCGAAGTCAGAGCCGAAGCAAGTAAACCAATTCAACAGAAAAGCGAAAAAGCAACGTTCTTGAGGAACCAATGAATACAGGTGGATCCGCTTCGTCCGGCTCTGCGCAGCAAACGGCAAACCAAGAGCCCAATGACGTGCCAATGCTTGAACCGGGGAGCCCGGCAATCAGGGCATTTTCAGAGGCACCCAAACATGAATTGTGCAGTGTCGCGCAATGTTACAGTAATTTTGGATCAGCATCCGCAGGCAATGTTAGAGAAGTGTGTAAAGCTCAGTGTGCATCCGCTCTTGCGTGTATTTTTGGTTTGAGTGCAGGCTTTGTGTCAGATTTCAGGTTTCCAAGTGTAAACGACAGAATGTATGATTTCAGCATTGCTCATGATCTGAGAACGGTTCGTTCCACCATCCAGGAAACGATGCCGATGCTGTTGATCGCATCTTCTGCTGGCAATGGCCGAAACCTTAAGAGTGCCACTTGTAATCGTGCTTTTGATTGTGTTGATCTGTGGACAAGTCAGAAAGATAGTGGCAGGTACTTTTTGGGCGTGCAACCGGATTGCGCAGCTTCGGCAAAGCATCCGGCAATGCAGTCGTTGTTGCAATGTGAGGCTTTACGCGTAATTCCAAGCCAAACGCGCACAAATGTACATGCGAATCGGCTGGTTTGTTCTGTCACGAACAGCCCGTATCTTGCGTTTGAGTTGAGAGCAGAGTTGACTAGGTCAAGCGAGTTCTCGTGACTATTCCGTTAGTGTCCACAGCTAGATCGGACAATTCACATTTTTGCTCTATTGTCCTCAAGGCTCCACGCAACTATTTTCAAAGGGTTGCATGGGCAGTTGAAGGCAAACGGGAAAGCCTACCCGTTCTCAATAGGGACCGTTTTGTTGTGAAGAACCACATTTAATTTCTGACGAGTGGAGTTCCGAGCAGGAGGTGTTCGATGACAGCGCAGGCGCTGAATTGCACCCGCAATTCGCGCAAGAAGCAATGTTGAAAGAAATCGGCGAATACAGAAATGCATGAGGTCTACGTCAAACTTCCCTGGTCTGAAGCATTTGACGTAACTGGAAAGCCTCCTATTCCGGTCCGGTGAGTGATCGTAAACGTAGGTGACGATCAGAGCCCAGAGATCCGAGCACGATTAGTTGCGAGAGAGGTAAGCGAGACAGACGCACCGATTTGTTCGCGGCAACTCCGCCGCTCGACGCAAATCAGTTTCTTTTCAGCCACGTTGCAGCCCAGAAGGTCCACGAATCAGGGAGACCGTTGAATATGAGGTTCATCGATGCTGTCCGCGCGTATTTTCACGCAGCTGCTGTTCGAGATGTCTACATTGAGCTTCCGGAGCAATCCGGCGTGGTGGGCAAATTGGTCCGCTGCGTGTGCGGCGCCAGAAATGCAGCGCAAGGCTGGGGGAGATTTTGCGCGAAAGTTTTAACGCGGGCGGGATTCTTTCAAGGTCGTTCAAGTCCGTGCATTTTCTACGAGCCCACGCGGGGCGTGATATTAGTTGTGAATGGGGCTGATTTCGCTGCGTCTTCTGACGATCGCGGCCCTGAATGGCTCACCGGACTGTTGGAGTCAGCGCATGCCCTTAAAGTGCGGGCAACGCTAGGACCCCGAGATGGCGATGACAAAAAGTGTCCCGAGTCTTAACCGGACTGTGTCTAGGACCGGAATTGGTTTGGAGTGCGAATGTGACAAACGACGTGTCGAAGTGATCGTGAAAGACAGCGGAATCCAGGATGGATGAGCGAAAACGTGTTCTATTCTTGGTGTGAAATACGTACTTGAGTCCGATGCAAATCTGCGATTTTTCCAGACATGACCATGCAATTCCGATCTCTGTGCGTGCGTATTAACTGCATTGCACAAGACCGCGGCGACATTCAATGCGCGGCAAAAGAGTTGGCGCGAGGAATGCAACAACCAACAGTAGGACATTGGAACCATATGAAAGGACTCGCTTGCTACTTTACATGGCGTCAGCGTTTAGTGCTGGAGTTTCCTTTTCAAGAGTTTTGTTCTTTCTTTGATGTGTTCGTTGGCACAGACCGCGCTGGTTGTTTGAGAACCAGGAAGAGCACAAACGGAGGAGCATTTTGTTCGGTCTACATGTAATCAGAACTTGGAGCAGCACGCGAAACGTCATCGCACTCAGCTTCGGTGAGCGCCGACAGTTCAGCCGGTAAAGGAATTGCATCCAGGCTGGGAGTGGGTAAAGTGAAACACCTTCACCCAGTACTTGTGGGTTCAAGAGAGACTCGCAAACAATGATTTCGCCATCCAAAACATCGGCGCTGACGAGAACGCAGGAGATCTCATGACAAAGTACTTGGGCGTGCCCAAGTTACACAAATTCGGCAAGAAACTCGGCTACGCCACGCGCGGCGGAAGACGCGAATTAGCACCGCAAGTTGCGAATCAGAATCTTGATCTGAACACGTTGGAATAGCAGCAATGGCTTGAGCCAGGCTCGGCAGCGCCAGCTAGAGAAAGCCGCAAAACACGGCTCTTCGACATCGGCGGCCATGGGCCCAAGTTGGTCCAACCGCAAAGTTCCGTGAATCCCTGCTCTGCTACCGAAAGATTCGTAGAGACACCGTTGAGACCCGCTCGCCCTGGGTGTGGGAGGGGCGTGGGAATATATGCCCCCCCCCAGCGTAGCATGTAGAGGGGCAGAGTAGAAGGCAGTTAGACCGCAGCCATTTCAGGTTTCATTCAGAGCCTTATGGAAGGGCATCAGATCGTATGCATTCCTTTCGCGCTCTGCGGTCGATTGCGAGTTTCTGTGCACAGAAGAGAGGGCGGGCGGTTGTGGGCGAGAGGAGGATGAGCAGAGGGCGGTGGCGCCGCTGGTGAGGATGAGGAGGGCGAAGATCAGGAGGGCGAGGCTCGCGAGGGTAAGGGTCAGGAGGGTGGGGGCCACGGGGCCCACGAGTGGCCCTGAGCGCTCAAGCATCCAGCTTCTCCCGCCCCCATGCTCGCAGCCCCCCCCTTCTCCTCCGCGCCCTTCCCGGAAATCTCTGGAGGTCGCGTCTACTTTTGGCCTTGGGCGTTCAGGCATCCAGCCACCCCCGCTCGCATGCTGGCAACCTACGCCTGATCTTCCACTTCTCTCCAGGAAATCTCGTCAGGTCCCTGGGTGTCGCTCCTCCTCCGCATTGCCCCCCTCCAGCTCTGCTCCAACCCGTCCTCCTCCACCCCCTCCTCATCCACCCCCTCCTCCTCCCCCTCCTCGTCCTCCTCCTCCCTCTCCTCCTCTTCCTCCTCCCCCTCCTCCACCCCTCCTCCTCCTTTTCCTTCTTTTCCTCCCCCTCCTTCTCCTTCTCCTCCTTCTCCTCCGTGTCCATCTTGGCTCAAGGCCCGGTGTTCCGTCGCGCGGGGTCCGTGGTGGCGCGGGGAAGGCTGATTAGAGTGGCTGCTGCCGAGGCGGTAGCTGACAACCTGGTCAGACGGCTGACGCGCGAGCTGGCTGCCGCGCGCCGGGCCATCGACGGCTTGAAGGGGTAGCTCGTGGGCGCCGCGGGGGGCGGGGCGGGGGCCGAGGCTGTCCGCCGTGAGGCCATCGCACGGCCCGTCCTTATCGCGCGGGTCCGCGGTGGGCGCGAGCCCCGTGGGCAGCGCGAGCAGGGCGGCGTTGCGTGGCGCGCGCAGCGGTGCCCAGAGGCGGGGTTGCCGATGAGGGAGTGGTTCCGCGCGGAGAGAGGGCCGCGCTTGGGCGGCCCGCCGCCTGCGGCCTAGGCTGCAGCCGCGCGCGCTGTTCAGGGGCGGTGCTGGGCCCTTCCTGCCCTGGGGCCGCGGCGAAAATTTTGAGCAGGACTGCGAGGGGGGCGAGCGGGTCGCCCCGTTCACGGCCCTCAACAGCGCCGCCAGGCCCTGCGCGCCCGAGGGCTCCGACCGGATGCTGGGGGGCAGCGTCGCCGAGATCGGCGCCGGGGTGGGCGAGACCTTCTTCGATGGGGGCTCTGGCGCCCGCGGCCGCTATTCGGCTTTCGCGGAGAAGGGCGGCGATCAGTTTCAGCGGGGCGGCGGCTTCGTCCAGGAGGGCGCGGTCGATTGCCGGGGGTGCGGCGATTCCATCGACGGCGCGATGGAGGGCCAGGGCAGCCTGGGGGCGGCAGCGCCGCTCACGAGGCCAAGCTGCGGCGCCTCCTCCTTGGCGCCCGCGCGCGGGCTGACGCCGCCGCGCTGGCTGTCGCCCGCGCGGGCGCCGAAGCAGGCGAGGCCCGTCGCGAGTTTGAGGCGGCGGCTGACCGCGTCGTGGAGATCGAGGTTCGCCTGGTCAACGCGGCGCCCGTGGTGCCGAGGGCGGGCGCAGGCCGTGGCCGCCCGCCCCGTGGCCCGTGGGCGACAGGCCGCGTGCGTGGAGATCTCGAGGAGAGCTCCAACGCCGCGCCCTTCGTTTCGGAGGGCCCTGACGGCGACGGGCGCTCAGCGCCGCGGCGTCCGAACTAGCGTCGGCGGCGGCCCGGCGCGGCGTGGGCCTGACCGCGCTCTTTGCCGCGCTCGCGGCGGAGATCCGCGGTTCCGGAGGCGATGCGCCGGGCGGCAGCTGAAGGGGGCCGGGGTCGGCGTTGCGAACTCCGTGTGCGAGGTCGGCGCGGGCAATGCCCGGAGTTGCACTCGAGCTCGGTCTAGGCCAAGAAAGGGATCCTGAGGGGGTCTTTTTTCGGGCGAATTCAGATGCATGCGCCTTTTTGGTCTACTCTAGCTTCCACCTTCTCCTCCTCCTCCTCTTCCTCTCCTCTCTCCTCCGTAGTCATGCCGGCTCAGTCCATTTGCAGGTCTCAGCAGGTCTTTGTTGCAGCGCTCGGCACAGCTGTCGCGAGTCAGGGTTGCGTGGCGCCGAGCTCCTGCCGCGATGCCGCCGCGGCGCCGCCCCAGTGGCGGCGCAGCGGGCGCCGTGGGGGCCGCAGGAACCGAGGCCGGCGCTCGCAGAGACAGCGGCGCGGGGAGAGGGTGCCGCCCTGGGTCGTCGACGCGATCGCCGCGCGCAGGCCTGGGGGCCGCCCGCCTCGTCGCCGCCCAAGCCAGGAGGTCGTTGGAGTTGGGGGCCTCCGTCCACCGGCGCGGCGGGGTCGAAGGGATAGGGGCGCCGATGGCGGCGAAGCGGGAACTCCGGCAAGAGTTGCGCGCGAACCCGCGAGCGGGCCATGCCAGTCGCGGAGGCGCTCGTCGCGCCGCCGCCCGACGTGGAGATGTTGCCTGCGAGCGCCGATCTGGAGAAGAAGTTTTTGTGGGGCCTTCGCCCGCGGTGGACTGCGAAGGAGATGCAGCTCTGGAAGGCTTCGGAGCGCGTGCTCGCGGTGCGTGCAGCTCCGGGGGCCACTCATGGGCGGCTGGAGCAAGTCGTTTAGCTCACTCCCACCCGCCCTCCCAACAAATAAGGAACACCCGAGCCTGGGCTTGTTCAGTGGTCGTCTTTGGATGGACACCTACGGGGAACCAAAGCCGACCCCAGGTGCGCGACGCTTGGGCGAGGTGCGCCGCTCGTGCCAGGGGCGCTACGCGCGCCAGGCGCCCCGCTTGGGGCCCGAGCGTGCCAGGCGCGCCTGGTGCGCCAGGTGCTCCGAGTGCGCCGGGTGTGCCGTGCGCGCCAGCCGCGCTAGGCGCGCCATGTTCGGGGCACGTGCAGAGTGCGTCAGGTGCGCCTGCGCACGTGACAGTACGCATTGGGAACCATGTCGGCCCCCGCAGTCCTGGTCGAAAACCAATGCCCATCATTGTGTCTGGTGGGCCTGCGCACAGCGGGCCTTGCGCCACCACCTCCGCCGTCCCTGTCAAAAACGATTTGACACTGATCGCGGGATGTCCGCGCATGATCCAGATTTCGCCGCGAGGTGCATGTTGTATTGTTCTGTGTCAGGGATGGTAACCCTGCGCGCGGCAGGGAATATGCTGGCGCCCCCGCCGTCCCTGTCAAAAACAATGCACAGTGTTCGCGGGCCTCGCGATCATGACTCAAGACTTTGCCCCAAAGTGTACTTTGTATTTTTTTTGACAAGGGTGGTGGGGGGGCCGCGTCGGGTTGGCCGCGCATGCTCCAAATGTGGAGGCAGAGTGCAGTTTGTATTGTTTTTTGACAGGGATGGTGGGGGGTGGGCCCTCATGGTGTCAGCGTGGTTCCTGGTTGGACGCCAGCCTGGTGAAGGGGGGTATACATAAGGAACAGTGATAAGCGTCTCCCCGAAGGGGAAGATGGGGCTTTTGGGAGAGGGAACAAAGATATCGTTAGACCACCTACGCCCAGTGCGCTGGTGGGATTAAGTAGATGGTTCGCTGGATGCGAAGGGGTTCTTCCAAGGCCCCGGTAGCTCAATGGCCCCTCCTCCCCTCCTCCGTCTTACGTCTTTCTCCCTGCTCATGCTCGCCATCGTCCTCGGGGGCCCCCCCCGGGGGCGACTCGGCGTCTTTGCGAGGGCGTTTCGAGCGGGAACTCCAGATTGAGGAAGAGCCCCAGATTTGGATGCGCCCAGTGTGGCTTCGCGCGCGCCGGCAGATTGCCCGACATGGTCCCTGGGGGCGCTGTGGGGCCTGACTTTCTCGCGCGCCATGGGTCGACTTTGCGGGGGTGTCTCGAGCGAGAGTCCTGGGCTGGATCAAGCCCATGCGCCCCGGCGCGCCCTGGCGCGCGTCTGAGGGCATCCTTGGAGGCTCGGGGGGCAGGTTTTCTGAGGACGTCCCGCGCGAACGCGCTGGTTTGGAATTCGTCGCCAGATTTCTTCACAGAAACGGAACAAGGGGGCCTCGGTGAGCTCTGTGCAGGGTCGGGGGGTTGGTTATCTGAGGATGTCCCGCGCGAGGGCGCGGGCTTGGAATTCGTCCGCGGATTTCCCTGATCTCCAGCATTTCCAGGAAACGGAACAAGGGGAGGCGGTTTGCTGGCCCATGCCCTCGCGCGCCGGAGGGCGCGGAGGTCAGGGTGACCCGAATCTTAGGACGAGCTCCCTCAAATTAAGATTGACCCTCGCAAGTTCCAGCTTGCTGTGCCATGTCCATGGGGGGCCCACATATTGCGCCTGCGCCCAATCACCCGCGCGAAAGTGCCTCTGCAGTCTCTTTCTCGAGTCTTTGCCATCCCAGCGGATGGTTCACGAGATTCCGTTCGCCGCTGCCAGCCCCGCCAACCAGCTGGCCGCTTCTGCCGCCAGCGGTTGGGCCGCGCGGTTGGCCTCGCCGCCCTGCCCAGCTTGTTTGTGAGAGCCGCGGCGCACTAGCGGGGTGTGCCCCGAGGCAGCGCCGCCACCGGCGTGCCCAGCGGTCATTTGCGACTGCGAGGGCGCGGAGTGGCCGGCTGGCGGGGCGGGGCGGCAGCGGGTGGGGCTCTCGCTTTCAGCCGCGCTGGGCAACGGGCTCGCGGCGGCCGCGAGCTTCGCCGCCGGAGCGGTTTGGGCGATGGGGGTGCCGGAGAGGCGCCCGGCAGCTGGGGCCTCGGCCAGCCTCGCAGCCCGCCCGCCGTGGCGCCGGAATTGGCGCGTCATGGGTTGTGCCGCGCTCGCCTTGTTCGTTTGTTTTTTCGGTGGGGCGCGGGGCCCGAGTTCGAGGGGTCTGCCTGGGTGTCCCGCCGCGGCTAGCGGCTCGTGAGGATCGATGGTGGCGGCGGCGGGGGCCCGGTTGTCGCTCGACTTTCCCGAGCTCCAGGTGGCGCGTGAAAGTGCTGCGGGTCCGCCTGGCGGACGAGCGCTGGGCGGGCTGGGCGCTGGATCTGGGCGTGGTCGTGGTGAACCAACCTGGCCAACCGCAGCGCGGTTCCAATCCCGAGAAGGGCCCCCGCTCAGGCGCGGGTGCGCGGGAATCTGCGCGGGCTGGACGCGCTGACGGACGACGGGGTGGCGGCTGTGACGCTCGAGGCGGACGCGCTGGGCAACGAGCTGGGGGCCGCGCCAGCGGGGGTGGGGGCGGCGCCGGCCGCGGGGGGCCTGGTGTCCGACTGGCGCTTCGCGGACAGCGTGCGAGGTGCTCGGGGGGGCGGTGCTGCCGCTGTTCGCCAGGTGCCCGCCGAGGCAACGGGCTCGAGGGACCGCTCACTCGCGGAGGTCGGGGATGACGGAGAGACTGCCGAGACGTTCGTGGAGAGGGTCGGCGGTCAGGGCCCCGACGAGTGGTGCGAGGGGGAGGGGTCGTGGCCAGGACAAGACCCTCGAGTGCTATCGACAGTTAAGCGCGAGGTCGGCCGAGCAAGGTGCCTCTCGATGCGGGAGGGCCTGGCCCCCGTGAAGCTCTTCGAGACCGGGGAGACACCGGGCGACTGGCCGTTCCTGGCGAAGGCGCCGTCCGCAATCCGAGAGGTGTTGCTGGCGGCTCTGGCCGCGAAGGAGGAGCGGGCGGGGTGCCTCGACTGCTGGGTGCGTGCGTCGGGTGTGAATCCCGATCCGCCAGTGGCGATGGAGTTCAGGGACCTGATGACGATCCTCCCCCGCGCGCTGAGCCTCGTTCAGTTGCGCCTCGGCCAGCTCGCTTCCGTGGAGATGATCGGCCGACTCATTCTCCAGATCCACCAGGCGACGAAGCGGAACCCCCAGATCCCCGATTTCCGCGGGGCCGACCTGATGACCGGGTCGACCCTGGACTCGCCCGGCGGAGTGTTCTCGGGAGAGTTCGCGCCCTGGACGGCCGAGGAGCAGAAGACGGTGGCCATCGCAATAGAGCAGCAGCGCCTGGGCTGGCAGGAGGCGGGCAAGCGGTGTGGCAACAAGGACAAGGACAGTAACGAGGACAATGACAAGGACAAGGACAAGGACAAGTCGAGGCTCGCCAGTCGAGGCGTTCTGGTGCTCTTCTTTTGCGGCGTTGTCATGGTCGTCGGGGGCGGGCCGCTTCCGTTGCCGCTTTGCCTTGGACAGGCAGCGGAGAGTCGAGGTGGGGTCTGTCATCTCACCCGGCAGCAGCGCCAGCGGGCAAAGACCGAGTCGCTGGTCGAGGGGGCCGTGGCGTCACTCAACGCCTTGGCATGCTGCTGGCCTGAAAATCAAGGGTTCTTCATGCCGAAGAGCCTCGCCGTCTTTTTGATGCTGGTATCGCGGCTGTGCAGGGCGCGGTGTTGTGCAGCATGACCAGAGCAGCTAAACAGTTTATGCCTGCGCCCGTCGTGGCGGATGGGGCTCCCGGGTGGAACTCTGGTCGAGCTGGTGCAGTGTGAGTCTATCTACGACCTGGGCGAGAATTCAGCTCGGGCGGACCGCGACTCCACGAAGCTCAGGGTTCTCGAGTGGACCTCCGTGCCGCGGGTCGCCTTGGACGTGGTTGGCGACGAGTGCCGCAGGTGCCTCCAGGACCCCGACCACCTCGTCGTTCCCCCGTCCGACGAGCTCGCCGCGGTCGACGACCCGGTCAGGGCGCTGCTCGGCGAGGTTCCGTCCAGCGCCTTGGTAAGGTCGGGCGCGGCGGCGGCGGAGTGCGGGGCGTTCTTCGTCAAGAAGAAGGGGGGCGTGTTCAGGCTGGTCCTGGTTTGTCGGCCGACGGGCCAGCTCCGTCGACGGGCTCCCAAGTCGCTCCTGGCGACGCCAGGGGCGCTGGGCAACCTCGTGCTCTTGGACGAGTGGTTCTAGCTCTCGGCGGAGGTGCTGGGCTTCGAGTTTGCGCCCGACGCGGCTCTGGAGGCCGCCTGCGCGGGCGTGGGCCTCAAGCGTGGGTTCCACCAGTTCAGGGTCGACTTGGTCGCCAGGCGGCTCTCTCTATACCGCCGCCGAGGCCGGGGTCGCCTCCGTCTATAGCCAGGAGGAGAACGGCTTCGCGGAGGTCGCCCCGGAGGATCGCCTCCGGGCCTGCTTGGGCGGGCTGCCGATGGGCTGGAGCTGGGCGCTGTTCGTCTGCCACTGTGCGTTGGGGGCAGCGGCCCGGCGGGCTCTCGCGAGCCTGCGCCTGCCCGTGGCCTCGCCCGCTGGCTGGGCTCCCTGGCCGTCCTTCTGCCGCGCCTCGGTCTTCTTTGCGCTGTGCGCGGACGACGGGGACATCATCGTCGCGGGGCCCCCAGAGGCCGCGCCGCGGGGCTGCGGCGCCTTCCGCTCCGAGCCGCCGCGGCTCGGCTTCGCCCTCCGCGAGGAGCAAGGGCCCCGGCCCGACTTCGAGCGCCAGGTGGTCAGCCGCCTCGTCGAGGCGGGGGCTGCTCTCGTGCCTGTGCTTCGCCTGCCGCCTCATCGGTCGGGGTCGGCCCCGCGCGGAGGCTCGACGCGGCGACTTGTGAGGTGCTTCGCATCTTCCAGGGCTTGCTGCTACTTGCCGTCGTGGAGCTCGGGCGGGGCGTCGCGAGCGTCGCGTGCTACTCCGTCGCCTCCGAGCACAGTTTCGCCGTCTATCGGACCCCCGTCTCCGACGGCAGGACCCGTAACCGCGAGGCCCGCGCCGCTCTCATGGGGCTCGAGGAGTGCCGCGTCGATCCGGGCCACCACTCCACCGTCCTATTGCCCGTGGGCGACAACGTGCCCGAGGTCTCGGCGACGGGGCGGGGGGGGGGTGCGCGCGCGGGGCTCCCTGGCGCTGGCCCGACGCGCGAGGGCTTGGCAGGCGGCGGGCGACGTCCGCTGGGCGCGGCGCCACATCGAGACGCACCGCGACCGGAGCGACTACGGCATTCGACTACCTCCCCTTCGGCCAGGCGAGGCCCGGCGCGGGGCGGCGGCTCGCCAGCTGGGCTCCAGGCGGCCGCGGGGCGCTTTGCTCGCGGAGGAGCGTGCCCCAGCGCCGCCCGGCCCGGGCGCCGCCGCCCCCGCGGCCGACCCGCTGGATCGGCTGTCCCCAGCCCGGCGCCGCCGAGGGCGGCAGCCGCGGGAGCCCTGCGACCGCCGCCCGTTTCAGCAGCCGCAGTGCTGCCTGGAGCTCTTCGCGGGGTTCGTGCGGCTCGCCGTCTGCGTCGCCGCGCTCGGCCTCGCCGTCGCCGTGCTGGTCGACGACGAGCTCGGGCCGCACTTCGATGTCAGCGGTCCCGAGGTCGCAGACGTCATCATCGGCTGGTTCAAGGGCGGGCTGGAGTGGGCCGTCGGCCTGGGCGCGCCCCGCCAGGCGCGCCCAGTGCGAAGGAGCCGTTGGACGCACCAGGGTGGCCTGCGCGCGGCTCATTGTGCGCGCGCTGGATGCTTGTGCTCGGCATGGCGCGCGCGTGGTGCTGGAGAACCCGTGGGCGTTGTGGCTCGCCTCCGACGTCGAGCACTTCGGTTCCGTGGCGTGACGGTGCCCGGGCTGTCAGCGGCGCAGTGGGCAGCGCGCCCGGCGTCCCGACGTCAAGGAGCCAGGGTTCCTGCGCGAGCTCGTGGTCGCAGCTGCGACCTGCAGAAGGTATGCGCAGTGCTGCGCTGCGGTCGCTCACGCGGTCGGACGCTTGCCCAGGAAGGACAACTGCGGCGCCTGGGGCCGCATCGTGGTGGACTGCGCCAAGGGCCTCTACCGCGCGGGTTGCATGGCCACAGCCGCAAGATGCGGCTTCCACGGGGTCGTGTTCGTCAGCGATTGGCCTCGGCGCTCCGCAGACCTGCTGCCCGCGACCCGGCTGTCCATCCAGGCCTTCGCGAGGTCGTCGCCAGGGCAATGCCGCTACCGGGCCGCGATCGAGCACGTGCTGCTCGTGCTTGCCTACTTCCTCGACTGGGCAGTGGGCGAGGGCTGCTAGCGCGTGGCCTTCATGGCCGCCCACGGGGCCGCCAGCTTCGACGGCTACTTCCGGCCGTCCGAAGGCCTCGACCTCGCCGCCGCCGCCGTGGAGCGGCCGCGCCATGGCGCTGCTGCGCAGGACTGGAGCATCAACGTGGCGCTGGCGTGGGTCGACGCCAAGCCAGCGTGCTCGTGGGTGTCCACGGCCGGTCGTGGGTCGGCGAGGTGCTGGAGTTTCTGGTGGTCGGCCTCGAGCCGAGCGAGCGGGTGCTCCAGGCGCTCAAGCCGGCCGACCAAGAGAAGGAGTACCGGGCCGTCTCCGCCGCTCTCGGCATCCGCGTGGCCCCGTGGAAGTTTCGGCATGCTGGCCCGTCTCGCGATGCTGTTGTCCATGGTGAGGACGTCCAGGCACGTGGACGCTGGGCCTCGTCTGGAGTCGCGTCGGATCTACGCAGAGCCCGCGACCCTGGTGCGGTCTCTGAATGCCGTGAGTGACGACCTCCTCTACCGTGCTCTCGCTCGGAAGGCGACCTTCGGCCGGGGGCTCTTGAGCGTGCCGCGAGGGGCTTTGAGTCCCGCCTAGTCAAGGTAGACTCAAGCGCAAGACTGCGAGTGCTGGTGTATAGTGGTGCCGTCTCCCACAGAGACGGCCAGCTGCGCGGCGTGCGACCGCCCGGGCACTTCGCTTGCTGCGCGAGCGCCGGCTTCCAGGACAAGTGAATGTCGTCGCTGAGCTTTCGCTCATTCAGCCGGGGCCGAGGCACGTGGGACGGTTGGGTTGTATATTGCGCCTGCGCCCTATAACCCTCACGAAAGTGCCGTTGCAGCCTTGTTCTCGCCACTCTCCCCCGTGTGCGTGCGGGGCCCAGCGGTGTCTTCCAATGGTGTATAGTGGTGCCGTCTCTCGCAGAGACGGCCAGCTGCGCGGCGTGCGACCGCCCAGGCACGTCGCTCGCTGCGCGAGCGCCAGCCTCGTGGAAAAGTGAATGTCGTCGCTGAGGTTTCGCTCATTCCGCCGAGGCCGAGGCACGTGGGACGGTTGGGTTGTGGATGTAAAGAACACGCGTCTCATATGTCATGCAATGTGAGGTTGTCCTTACCCCTCGTCCGCACTGCTTGGGGCATCCTTGCCGCCAATGCTGGATTTGGCTCGAAGTGTTGGCCAGGACTGCACAGTGGATGTCATTGGAGCCGATATCAGGGAGCGTCGAGATAGCCCCATGATGCCGAAAACAAGTTTTCGCAGGGTGCCCAGGTGCTTCCCGCAAGCGCTTCCCGAACCCCAGAGGGCCAGCGTAGTGTTGTTGTCCAGCAGATCGTGCTGCCTGCCAGAGGTGAAACCCGCTCGTTGTCGCATCGCATCCCCTCCTCGTCCCCCTCCTCGTCCTCCTCCTCCTCCTCCTCGCCGTAATTATCTGACCTCGTCCTCCTCGTCTTCCTGGCTCTTCCTCGCCCTCCCCCTCCTTTCCTCGCGTCCTCCTCCTCCCTCCCCTCCCGCTCTATCTTGGTCCGTGCCAATTTCTTTTTCCGGTCAAGATGCTTCCAAGCGGAGGGCCCAAGAAACCCCGGAAACATTTTGATACAAACGAGTCATCGAGTCAGATTTTCTATTCAGGTGTCCCCGTTGCCCCTGAGAGCAGGCGTCGCGTCAGCCAGCGTGGCGCCTTGGCCGCATTTGATAACGGTTGGAACTGCGATATCGCCAAGATGCATATATTTGTTGTTGCCCTGCTTGCGCTTGGTTGCGGTTGCACTGAACAAACTTGATTCGGTTTGGCAGGCAGCGCCTGCGCCATGCGGAGCAGCTCGTATGCGGAGCCAACGGATTTTACCCACATGTTTGCTTATGCTGTCAGGGATAATACTTGCCCCCACACTGATGCACAGAGTGCGTTGTTTCTGTGCCCCAGGGAGGTCAACCGATGCATATACGGGAAGTCATTCTGAGTCTTCAGGAGACTCTCTGGTAACCTCCAAAGGTTCACAATATGCTATTCGGGTTCTTGCGGACATCCGTAGGATTTATAAGAGGGCCTTTTCTATTTTTCCTCAGCGCATCAATTCAAGTCTTGTGGAAACCCTTACGATTAGGATTTTCAAGAGTCCTTAAGGGACCCTGGGAGTCAAATGGAGGCTTCGGGATTCCCAGCGTTTTTCCCAAACATCCTGTGTTGGGTCTTCGTTTTGAACAGACAGCGCCCCGTGTTCTCTTCCTGTCCTCCTGCCTTCCGCATGTCCAATTCGGCACTCAGCCCTCCGCGTGCCCATATCCGCACACCCCTCACACGGTTCGTGGCCCCATAGGGAGTTCCACCCAATGCCCCAGTGGCCGCGTTTACATGCGTCCACTCCGCCCACCG
Organism: Prorocentrum cordatum; assembly: GCA_963575745.1. Taxonomy (NCBI): domain Eukaryota; class Dinophyceae; order Prorocentrales; family Prorocentraceae; genus Prorocentrum; species Prorocentrum cordatum. Next base: position 110,258 of record CAUYUJ010017366.1, on the reverse strand, counting down.
TGTGCCCATTTCGGCACATCCCTCGCACGGTTCGTGGCCCCATACGGAGTTCCACCCAATGCCCCAGTGGCCGCGTTCACATGCGTCCACCCCGCCCACCGCATGGCCATTTCGGCACACCTGTCACACGGTTCGTGGCCCCATAGGGAGCATTACACCCGAGGCCCCAGTGGTCGCGTTCACATGCGTCCACCCCGCCCACCGCATGCCCATTTCGGTACACCACTCACACGGTTCGTGGCCCCATAGGGAGCTCCACCCAAGTCCCCAGTGGCCGCGTTTACACGCGTCCACCCCGCCCACCGCATGCACATTTCGGTACACCCTTCACACGGTTCGTGGCCCCATAGGGAACTCCACACAAAGCCCCAGTGGCCGCGTTTACACGCGTCCACCCCGCCCACCGCATGGCCATTTCGGCACAAACCTCTCACGCGTTTTGTGGTCCCTCGTGGAGCTCCACCGCAGGCGTCAGTGGGACCGACCGCGCAGCGCCCCCTCGCCCATTCGGCACCCTCTCACGTTTCGTGTCTCCACAGAGAGCTCCAGCCACGGCCCCAGTGGGCTCGACCGCATAGACCCCCCCGCCCATGTCTGCAGACCCCTCACGCGTTTCGTGGCCCCGTACGGGGCTCAACCGAAGGCCTCGTTGGGCCCGACCACAGCGCCCCCGCGCTTAGTTCGGCACATCACACCCTCACACGTCTCGCTCCCCCCCCCCCCCCTTACGGAAGCTCGGCCTACCGTCTCAGTGGCCGCCGACGTAGTACGGTGCCGCGTCATTCCAGCGCACCCCTCACACGTTTCGTGGCCCCATATGGAGCTCCACCTGCAGCCCCCGTGGCAGGTTCCCCATGACATCGCCGCGCCATTTCGGCACACCCTTCACTTTGGTGGCCCCATGAGGTGCTCCACCTACGGCACCAGTGGGAAGAGCCGCGTGTCCACGATGCCAGGCGGGTGCTTACTTTCGGCCCGTCGACTATAATTTTCGCGGGCACGTCATTCTAGAACGATTGTTGTTGTCCTTGGGGTTGCTGCATTTACTGCTCGTGCTATTGCTGTCGCTGCCACCATCGCATCCGCGGTTCCATTGCTTGCCAATTGCACCCCCTTGCTGCCGAGGACCAGAGCCCAAAGCTACTGTCGGAGAAGATCACTGGCATCGGTTCCGCCCTGGCGTGGAGTCCGTGCGGCCGAAGGACGCATGCGTCCCTATAGCACATCGAAGCACCAGTAACGATTGAACAGGTCACCTGATAGGAGTACGGCTACCCACATATAAGTATATTTCCACACATATATGTACACACATAATATACATATAATATTACATGTATATGTATGTATTTATATATCTATAGTTGAGTGAGCGTGGTAACGTACATGCAATGGTAGTAGTGGTAGTGGTCGCGGTGGCTGTGGTGGCTTTGGTGGTCGTGGTGGTCGTGGTAGCAGAAAAACCGTTGTGCAAGGATACTTGCAGCCGAAATAATGAGGAGACACATGGTATGCGTATGCAGAAGGGTGGACGGAGGACGGATGACATTGGAGCAGGCTGAGGTGATATGCTTAAGGTGGATAGAGGGAGGGACGAACGAAGGCACAATATACAGAGGAGTCAGGACGGGGGCGCGAGGGAATCAGCGACGGACTGAGGGACGGATGGACGGCGAGACCCTTCGGGAAGGGAGGGCGTGAGCGTTGGGAGGGAGTGAGCCAGGAGGGGGTAGTGGAATAGGTAGGGGTGGGAGTATTGGGGCTTCACGAGGAGGAGGAGGAGGAGGAGGAGGAGGAGGAGGAGGAGGAGGAGGAGGAGGAGGAGGAGGAGGAGGAGGAGGAGGATGGCAGCGCCGCAGGATCGCCGTCGGGGACTGCCTGGGCGGGGTGTCCATTTACGACGGCGAATCGGGGGCCGTGCTCCGCTCATCCCGGCTGCACACGCGGCCCGTCGTGGCCCTGTCCTGGGCTTGGCTCTCAGATAAGCCCCGCTGGACCGCCGCCGTTGTCACGCGCGCTGCGGCGATCCCGAATCGTCTTCTCGCTCGCAGCTGGCAGCTCGGATGCGTGACCCCCAGCCGCACTCCCCCGACTCCCCCGCGACCATCCTGGACCCATGCCAGGGTTCTCGCCAGACGACACTTCGGAGTTTTGAGGGATGATTCCCAGCCATCCTGCGGTGTTGGGTCCTCTTTTTGAAGAGACAGCGCCCCGCGTTCTCACTCCTCCTCCTCACCCTCCTCCTCCTCACCCTCCTCCTCTCCTCCTCCCCCTCCTCCCTCCCTCCCTCCCTCATCGCATGCCCATTTCGGCACACCCCTCACACGGTTCGTGGCCCCAGAGGGAGCTCCACCGAAGGGCCCAGTGGCCGCGTCCGCATGCGTCCTCCCCGCCCACCGCTGGCCCGTTTAGGCACACCCCTCACACGGTTCGTGGCCCCATAGGGAGCTCCACCGAAGGGCCCAGTGACCGCGTCCGCATGAGTCCTCTCCGCTCACCGCATGCCCATTTCGGCACACCACTCACACGTTTCGTGGCCCCATGGGGAGCTCCACCGAAGGCCCCAGTGGCCGCGTCCACATGCGTCCTCGCCGCCCGCCGCAGGCATATTTCGGCACACCACTCACACGTTTCGTGGCCCCAGAGGGAGCTCCACCGCCGAAGGCCCCAGTGGCCGCGCCTGCATGCGTCCACCCCGCCCACATCAGGCCCATGTCGGCACGCCCTCACACGTTTGGTGGCTCCATACGGAGCTCCACCGAAGGCCCCAGCAGCCGCGTCCGCATGCGTCCGCCCCGCCCACCACATGCCCATGTCGGCACCCCTCACACGTTTCGTGGCCCCATAGGGGAGCTCCACCGAAGGCCCAAGTGGCCGCGTCCGCATGTGTCCACCCCGTCCACCGCATGCACATGTCGGCACACCTCTCACACGTTTCGTGCCCCCATAGTGAGCTCCACCGAAGGCCCCACTGGCCGCGTCCGCATGCGTGCTCCCCGCCCACCGCATGCCCAGTAAGGGACACCTCTCACACGTTTCGTGCCCCCATAGTGAGCCCCACCGAAGGCCCAAGTGGCTGCGGCCGCATGCGTCCTCCCCGCCCGCCGCAGGCAGTTTTCGGCACACCACTCACACGTTTCGTGGCCCCATAGGGAGCTCCACCGAAGGCCCCAGTGGCCGCGCCTGCATGCGTCCACCCCGCCCACATCAGGCCCATGTCGGCTCGCCCTCACACGTACCGTTGCTGCATACGGAGCTCCACCGAAGGCCCCAGCGGCCGCGTCCGCATGCGTCCGCCCCGCCCACCACATGCCCATTTCGGCACACCCCTCACACGTTTCGTGGTCCCATAGGGAGCTCTACCGAAGGCCCCAGTGGCCGCGTACGCATGAGTCCTCTCCGCCCACCGCAGGCCTATTAAGGGCCACCTCTCACACGTTTCGTGCCCCCATAGTGAGCTCCACCGAAGGCCCCAGTGGCCGCGTCCGCATGCGTCCGCCCCGCCCACATCAGGCCCACATCAGGCCCATTTCGGCACCCCTCACACGTCTCGTGGCCCCAGAGCGAGCTCCACCGAAGGCCCCAGAGGCCGCGTCCGCATGCTTCCGCCCCGCCCACATCAGGCCCATTTCGGCACATTGCTCACACGTTTCGCGGCCCCATACGCATCTCCACCGAAGGCCTCAGTGGCCGCGTCCGCATGAGTCCTCCCCGCCGGGAGCTCCACCCAAGGCCCCAGTGGCCGCGTTCACACGTGTCCACCCCGCCCACCGCAGGCCCGTTTAGGCACACCCCTCATACGTTTCGTGGCCCTATAGGGCGCTCCACGTGTCCTCACCGCCCACCGCATGCCCATTTCGGCACACCCCTCACAAGTTTCGTGGTCCCATAGGGAGCTCCACCGAAGGCCCCAGTGGCGCAGTTCGCATGCGTCTCCCCCCATCCAGTACAGCGTATCGTGGCCTCATAGAGAGCTCCACCGAACGTCCCAGCGGCGCAGTTCGCATGCGTCTCCCCCATCCAGTACACCGTTTCGTGGCCCCATAGGGAGCTCCACCGAAGGTCCCACTGGCGCAGTTCGCATGCGTCTCCCCCGCCTATTACAGCGCTTCGTGGCTCCATAGGGAACTCCCCCGAAGGTTCCAGTGGCGCATTTCGCATGCGTCTCCCCGACCTAATACAACGTGTCGTGGCTCCATAGGGAACTCCCCCGAAGGTTCCAGTGGCGCAGTTCGCATGCGTCTCCCCCACCCAGTACACCGTTTCGTGGCCTTCGAGGGAGATCTACTGAAGGTCCCAGCGGCGCAGTTCGCATGCGTCTCCCCCACTCGGTACACCGTTTCGCGGCCCCATAGGGAGCTCCACCGAAGGCGATACCCACAACTGCGGTATTCACATCTGCGCATGATTGGGTCCTTCGCCAGGCTAATTCGATGAGGGTCTGGTCGGGCGGTTGTCGAAGTTCCAGCAATGGATGGGAGGCGGGGTGGGGGATGGCCCTTCCCTGGGAAGTCGGGTCGTCGTTCGCTCTCCGGTGCTTGTTTTCTGAAGGTGCCCGATGGCCTTCGCTATTGTATCTCCGAGGGCCCAGTCTTTGACAGTGGGCTTAGCATGTTCAGGCGGCTGGCAACGTCGCATGTGCTGGCACCCAGACTTGAAGCGGTGTTGTGACATGCATTTAGGATCGTTAGAAAGTTCGGCCTCCACCGTAGTTCAGGCAGACGTGAATGACCCCACTGTCGCAGGTTTCATGTGTCTGTTGCCCTCTGAACGCTGGACTGTTTCTGAGGCCGTCCTGTTGTTTGCCGTGTCAGCGCATCGCCGAAGTGTATTCAGGATGTGTCCGCCGAGCTCTCCAGGATGTTTCCCCCGGCGGGTCTGGAGGGCGCTTTTGGGCTGTCTCGGGCGCGATGATTCTGCGAAACTCTACAGAAAAGATTCGTTCAGATTATCACGGAGCCGTCGGCAGCATCGCTACGGTGCAGGGGCTTCTGGGGACCCTCTTGAGAGGATGTTGTGGATCTCAGGGCAGTCATGGAACCAACTTGTAGCCCTATTGGGGCGGTGTTGGAGTGTCTAGGGGGTTAATCAGGTCAACTTGTGTCCGTCGTCGGGATTTTTGTTCGAGGCGCTGCGAAGCCATTTTGAAGCCGCATCAGATCCAACATCCAGGGTCGTCGTGGAGAGTTCCTTTGAAACCTCGTCGGTGTTTGTTGAGAAATGTGAGGCCCTCTTAGGGGGGTAGGGGATCTTCGGCCCACCTTGGGCCAGTCTTCGGGCATCTTGCAGCCGCCGACGGGAAGTGTTGGGTGGCTTCCTTGTGACCTTCGATCTTGTGGCCGAGGCGAACACTGATCCTGGTGAGGAAATAGGAAGGGGGGCGACCTCCGACGCGTGGGCGCCAGGAGAGGGGGGTACGCCTTTAGAAATCAACCGAAAATCTACCAGGCAACCTACGTGAACCGAAACACGCCCCAACGTGCCAATGGCCCGCTACAGGTAGGTGGTTTGCGCTGGCGCCTCATCTGACATCCTTCCCCCTCCCTCCCATCCTTTCCCATTGCGCGACACGCAGACCAATACCGAGGCCTCGAAACGGCTTTGATGCAGAGATCACTTAACCAAATCGCGACAGCGGGACCACCATTGACAAGGACCGCGAATGCGCATGCGAGGCCAAGGCTGCAACGGAACGGCACAGCGGGACCATCTGCTCTGAAGGGCAACAATAAGCATCTTGAGATCAACGCGACAGCGGGACCTCCATTCAGAAGGACCGCGAACGCGGACACGAAGCCAATGCTGTAGCAGGGGCGCCATTCTGGAAGGGCCAGGAACGCTGAAGCAGTGCTGACGCAGTAGCAGTAGCGCAACTTCGGCAGGAACCCAACCGATCGATAAAAAACACATACGAAAAACTCGTCCGCGTAAAGCATGTGCCAACAAACGGGTACCCGTGCCTCTGCGCTTCGCCTGAGCGCTCCCCTGACCGCACTGCTCGGCAAGCCTTGTGCTCAATTGGCTTGCCATGCAGAGCTCAAACGCAGCCCAGTGCTGCCTCCAGATACTGCGGTCTCACATTTGCGACGAGTGTGAAACCTACAGATCGAATCCTGCCGAACTTCGCTTGTGAGATAGTGCATGTGTCACGTTTGTATATGCACCACTCGCTGCCGTTTGGCCTCCAGGGGTCCATTTTGCCGTTGCGCTTAAACGCGTCATAATCACACTGGTAGCGGAGCTACCACACGATCCCCGTATCGTACCACTGCGCGCACGTCTCGTCAGAGAGTGTCGCACTACCTCTTTGTACTATCTGTACTGGCAGTGTCCCTCGCTAGGGGACTGCACCTTGCGCCATGGCATTTTCTTCTCTTCGCTATCGTCCGAGCGCCGACGCGCTGACGCGGTCTGATGCGCAGAGTGGCTCCTACAGCTACGTCGGCACGGTGAACAGTTTTCACGAGTGAGACTTCCGCACAAACATGCGCATGAGTGCCGCCTTGGCCTCAGTGGGTCAAGAGACGGGTGCACCACAGCAACACGTGATCACCGCAGCTGTCAACAATGCTGTAGAAGGCCTCAGAGGTGACGCATTCGATATTGCCATGGATATCGGCAGGGACGTACTTCTGACTCCGAATGGGATCGATCAGCTGGTGCTGGCGATTCGTATGTCACCCTTCCCCATAGAGGCGCAGGAAGCGAAGATCCTGTTCCAGCAGGGGCAGAGACCACATGGACCAATGATTCGGCAGCACGGTGAGTCCACGGTCTCGTGCATCTCCCGAAGGAAACGCTGGTGGAAACTTGTTTCCAAGTTAGATCTTAAGATCTTGATGAGCGACGAAATGCTTGGCTCCCTTCTCTTGGGCCATGCAGGCCTTTCGCCTTGGGAGAATCTGGTGGTGTTGGCTTTCGCAGGAAATGTGACAACCTTCGACAATATCAAGGACGTCTTGATCCTCCAGCGCGGCCGTATACACATTCGCCAAAAAGGCAAGGGTGAGTCTGGTAAAGGATCCAGCTCTTCTACGTGGACGCAGCCCAGACCCAGCTACCAGAACAGGAGCAAGGGCAAGCTATGCGCCCGAGCACGGCTGGGACGACGCGGCCTGGGACGACTGCGCCGACGAACGTGCTTGCGTCGACGAGGAATCGTGTGCTCACTGGGCTCCTGTCCAGGATGGCAGCGAGCTCGACGTCGAGGTGGTCGACGAGATGGTCAAGGCCGGCTACGCGGAGGAATGAGCTTCTGACGCGATCCAAGAGGATCTGGTCGCCAACCTTGGCACCAAAGTGAGAAGCAAGGGCAAAGGAAAGAGCGGAGGCGAGGGTTGCCACTGCACGCCTCGGTCGCTGAAGGGGGGCGGCGCGGGAGAGTCTTCCGTGGGGGATCGCGAGAAGCGACTCCAGGAGATCAAGCAACGCTCGAAATGCACGGCCTGCCGCGAAACAGGCCGCTGGTCCGGGGGCCCTGATTGGAAGGTCGAGCCCAGGGCGGCAATGGTAACGCAACGTGCGCTGGAGACACTGGCGAGCGCCGTGTCCAGTTGCGCGAAGACGATGACGAACGAGAGTTCGCACCCGTCAGTTCTGTTGCTGTGTCATCATCAATCCCTCATCGTATCATTAGGGACGAGGAGGAGGAGTCGATGACGATGGCTCCTGGTGTTTCTCGTTTCTGCTCTTCCTTCTTCTTCCTCCTCTTCTCGCGTCGCGTGTCGCGAGGCGCGCGTGCGTGAGGGGGGGGGGGGGATTGCGACGGGCAGTGTAGCTTGCAGCACAGCCACGTTGAGAGTCAGGTCTGCGTGAATTGCATGGGGGTGGCCGAGGCCGCTCCGGTTCAGGGGCCTCCAGAGCCGCGGGGGAAGAGTCTTCAGATTTTGCAGAAGCTGAGGGAGATACTCTTGGGTTCATGGCTGTTCACTCGACCGAATATTATTCCATGGCTAGCGTTTCTGATGGGGAGTTTGTGGGGGAGGAAAATGTTTCGGATCTTATTTCTGTTCCTGGTCAGGATATTGTGTTTGCTTCGGGTCAGCGCAGAGGGCTTAGTCGTGGTCGTGTTCTCAGGGGTACTCCAGATCACGTGGATTGGGGTCGCAAGGTGAAGAGACAAGTGAGGATCTGGGTCTGTTCTTAGGATGGGTCGATAGCAACTTGACTCGGAAGGAAGACGGACAGTTCGTGAGACTTCCAGGGCCGAGAGTTTCCAGGGGCAAAGTTTTGCCTTCTTCGAGTTCTTCTTCTGGCCTGGTCAGGCAGCCTTCAAATCCCCCGCTGCCTCGTCGTCCGCGCGGCCTCGTGGACAACCGCGGCAGTGTCCCAGATGTCTTTCGTGCGAGCTGTCGTCGTTGCCAGGCGCGCGTCGACGAGCAGCCCGGGAGGCTAGCAGAAGACAAGAAATCATCATCTAGGAAAGTTGAACGCTTCAACAACATCCATGCATAAGCAATGGAGAGGATGATTGAGGTTGATTGCCGAATCACCTCTATAGAGCCACAGCTTGTACTAAAGGCCTCCACTAAACGTGCTGTTGAGATTTGTGGTGATACGGGTGATATTCGCACGGGTGAACTAACTTCTTTGCTCAACGACTGTGTCGCAGAGGTCGCAGATCACAGCCTTGTCGGTTGCAGAACGCTTCGACCGAAGTTTCGGCTCTAAGCTTCGTGCGGTTGATGTCTTCGAGGACGACAGTGTTTGGGTAATTCCTGTTGTCGCGGTATGGCTTGGGCGCTTAAAGCAGATGATAATTTCGGGAAATTGGGTTTCTATCCGAAATGGGTTCGCAGACAGCGTGAGACGTGCAGCGGTGTGGGAGGACGGGAAGGGAGTGAGACGACAGGTAAGTAGAGTTTTCCGTTTCGCATCGTTGCTTCTCGCGGCGCCGTGAGTGGGTGTCTCGAGTCGCATCGGTTGAAATATTCGGATCATGTTCCTCTCTTGTTGTCTCTTCTTGCGCGGGCTCCCTTCGGTCTCGTGGGGGATATTGCTACTGGTTGCGCTCTCTTGAGTCAGGGGGGCGAGGTAGAAATGTGTCGTTGTGCTCGCTCAGGTCTTCTCATCCTTCGTCCGGATCAGTTTGGCCCAGAGCGCGTTGCGGAGTCCATTCGTCCGTTGCGCATTTCGTGCCAAGCAGCTTGTGTCCAGCCGTGCTGCGCAGCTTCCACCGGCCGCGCTGCGCCGCCTGCTGTCGCCGCGCCGCCTGCTGTCGTCGATCGCTCCAGTGACGGCGGGATCGCGTGTGTGCCTGCGCCCGTTGAGCGCTCCATTGACGACGAGGACGTACGGGTCGCTGCCATGGCTGCTGGCGCTGGCGCTCGCCCCGCGCCACGGGGCTCGAAGTTTGCTGTGATCGCGCTGGGCTTGGAGAACTTCGAGAACAGCCCGGGGTGCTCGGGGTCGACGATGCTGACGTGATACATCCGCAGTCATCACCGCTCCAATCATGAGATGACTACCAGGGGGCGCGACGGCAATGCCATTATAGATGCGCTCGTTGCTGCAGTTGAGAATATGGCGAATTATGATCCGTATGTGTTGGCGGGCGCCATGGCTCTGAACGGCCCGACTCGCGCGCGCCATGTCGGTCATCGCCCGAATATCTTGTGCAAGGCAGCTGGGAATGCACATTTTGTTGGCATCGCTGAGTATGCGGGGCGATCTTTGGCGAAGAACATGTCGTCACATCCTGTATGCATTGTTGCCATCTGTCGTTCTGGTTGGCGTCGCTCTGTTGCTGTCAGTTATGGTGTTAAGCAGTTCTTGAAGCAGTGCGACGTCGAATGCGGTTCTGCACGCCTGAGTCGACATGAATGGCCCGAACGTGCTTGTCACGGAGAATGCGATGATTATTGCCATTTATTCGAGTGGGCCCGTGCGATGGCGAATTCTGCGGCTGATTACATAATTTCGCTCCTTACTGAGTCCTTCGAGAAGTTTAGTGCGCCGCCGCCTCCAGTTCCCGAGCCGTCTGTCAAGCGCAGGCCCCGCGCCTGGGCTGAGCTGGCCAGGAAGGAAGAGAGGAGATCTCGCGCTTCATCGAGTGTCGTGGGCGGAGTAGATGATGAGGGCGTGGCCACTGTCATCCTTGCACATCAAAATGATCTGGCGTGAACGTCTCGGCGCTGACTACTGAGGCAGATGTCAAGACCGTAATGAGGCGACCTGATGGGCGTGAGCTGCAGTTCTTTTTGGAGATCTGCCGCGAGGGCAAGGAGGCCGCCGGCGTATTACATGCGATTTGTACGTTATGCTCGTGAGCATGCAGAAGCCAGTGCGTTCCCCAAATCTGTTGGTTATAGCGTTTCTATTGCTGCTGCTGCTGCTTCGCCACCACCCGTCGCCGCGTCGTCTTCTGCCGATGCGCCGCCTCATCCGTATCAGTCGCGATTCGCATGGCGATGGTGGCGACGCGCCGACGAGGAAGGCTCGCATGGGCAGCGCCAGCAAGTTGACGGGTCTTCCTCCGGGCACACTTTTAGCTAGGGCACGATCGTTTGCCTTCCTGGGGTGCCTCCTGCGATGCCGCCGCCAGAGCGCAAGCCCGCTGCCCTCGCGCCTGGGCAGCCGGATGGGCCGCCGCCTGCGCGCATCTCCAGGGCTCCTCGGCCGCCTCCGCCGCCAGAGCCGCCGCGTAGGGTCGAGCCGCTACCGCCGCCACCACCGACTCCCGCGAGTACTGTTGCCGCCAGCAGCGACGACGAATCGAGCGAGACTCGTGCGTCTCGTTCAGGATCCCCGACTTCTCCTGTCGAGAGGGACCTGGCCGCGGTGGGTGGTGAGCGGGCCGGAGATCCAGTCGCGGTCTGCGAGCCGATTGCAGTTGGCGCAGCTTAGCTGGATTCGCTTTTCGAGCGCGGCAAGAAGAGGGACTTCACGTATTTTGATCCTCGGTCGTTCCCATCAGAGGGATCGAAGGGCCGCGCGGGACAGCAGGACGCTTGGACATAGGTGCGCGTGAGCTGCAAAATTGATCCGTTCAACACTCAGATCAAGTTCCAGCTGGCATGGTCTTCTTGGAAGAGTGGTTCTATGGGTCCCTCCAAGGACACCCAGTCCTGGAAGCGTATAGAAGATCGTGTTGCCATGAGTTCTTCTGTGGATGCTGAGGAGTTCGATCTAGTAGCAATCTTTGTGCAGCTTCCGAGGGTCCGCGTTGGCGGAACACCGTATTTGTGCACGCCGCTGCAGCTGGACCAGCACGAGATGGCTACCATGAATGCTAAAAGTCGTGCCAACTATTGCTCTGGATTGTGTAGCATCAGTATGCAAGATGAGTTGGTATCAGCGTGTGTTGCCGAGCCGCCCGCGCCGGGCATGTCTGCTACCGACAGGAACGCCGATCCGCTCCGCGGACGAGTGGGGACCAACCTGGCGGGGGTGCTGCTCTCTGTGATCGGCATCGCGTTCGTCGAGCGCAATCTTGATCGCGCTGTCGCATGAAAACACCATGTGATCAGTGATTGTTTGTCTGGTCTGGCTGGAGATAATGGTCCTGTAACTGTTGCGCTTGGTTATGAGCCTGGTTGCTCAAGCCTCGAGGTCACGAGCGCGCTGAACTCGTGCCTCGAGTCGGACGCGGACATCGCGAGTCAGAAATTCTTTGATTTCTTTAGAGAGTCAGGTCAGAAAGTTAGACAGGATAGACTTGCACTTGCAGCTCTCCCCACTGAGGCCGCAGAGGAGAGAGTTCGAGGCGATGGGGGCGTGATCGTCGGTGATGACGACGTCGCTATAGTCTTTAAGGAACGTCTGCTAGATGAGGAACAATTTCCCGGGGACAAATCAATATACCTGGCGAGCCGAAGCACGAAGGGAAGAGAAGGAAAGCGTGGCTGCAGATCCCGCTCCGCGCAAGGATCGCCATCTGACGACTGCGCAGACAGTTTGGTCATGTGCCTAATAGTGTTCTCGTACAGCTACTGAGAGTGTCCAGGATGTCATCGGACTACATGGAAGCCGCCAAGCTTTATCGATGTGGGTTTTCTGAACATCACTAGCCGCTATCTGAGTCTCAAGGTTGCCTTGCCCGAGAAGTTCTGCTCCAACCGTGAAATCGGTGCCGACTTTTTAGTGGTGAAGGGCAACAGTTGGGAACGTTACACCGTCTTGAACACCGTGTGCGAGGGTGCAACATTTCAGCGTGTGATCTTTGTCGAGCAGGGAGGTGGTGCGCCATCTCCGAGAGCGCGCCTCACTCCACCTCAGCAGCGCTGGTGTGCATGGGCAGGTAAGCCCAAAATAATGGTGTTGGACCGTGGACTGCGCAACAGAGGAGTGTTTCTGCAATGGGTCAAGAGTCCAGGGATCGACCTCCGCGGCGCCGGAGTCGAGTCTCCCGAGCAGATGGGCCGCACCGAGAGACATGGTGTACTTTGGAAGAACATCTTCAATAAGGTGGTGCACGACAAGAGTGTTTCCGGACTCGATGAAGTCATCTCTACTGCATCACAAGTCGACAACACGAAGACTGAGATGTCACGAGTCGGCGGATTTGCGCTTGGTCAGTGGGTGCTCGGGAAGGTGCCCCGTGTCCCAGGGAGTCCATTCGACGACGAGGAAGCTTTCGACTTAGGAGTGCTTGCGAATGTTGCAGAGGACGGGGCCGACGAGTTTTCTCGCCGGGCAGCGATCCGTGCGTCTGCCAGAAAGCATTCGCATAACGCGACGTCGGGAGTAGGACGACAAGGGCCGCTCTCCGAAAGGCAACGCCACTAGCTGGATAATCTCAGGTAGGTGATGTCGCATGCTTTCGCAAAGGCCGACCGACGGCGAGGTTACCGCTAAGTGGAGCACGGAGTCTCGCATCGTTGGATTCGACGGCAAGAACGCATGGGTTATCACAGAGGCTGTGCCTGTCTGCGTGGCTGTCGGCGGGCTTCGACCGTGTGAAGCGGCGGAAGCGTTGGCTTACCAATATTTCTCTAAGCGCCATGACGGTGGCGTTGAGAGGTATGCACCTCCAGACGGGCAACGGCAGTCATTCGTGGACTAGCGACGTGAACTGCCAGAATCTCGGGCGCATGAGCACTCTGTGGAAGAACATCCTATGGCGACGGAAGAGCTGCCGGGGATCCCAGAAGACCCCGAGTTCATTGAGGAAGCATTTCTCCAGATGGAAGAAGATGAACTGTCAGATGGAACGATCGTTCCTGTGCCGCCCGCGTCGAGGTCGTCACAGGTGACTCGAACGTCCCTTCAGAGGTCGTTACTAGTCGACGTCCCGCACGGTATACAGAGTCGTAACGAAGTGATGCGCAGAAGAGTCGAGAATGCCACTGGTAGTACGGGAAGGGTTTCCGATTCTGTCTCGGAGCCAACTCCCGAACCAGCGAACCCACTTCTTGAGGCCATGCGCAGGACCGGAACATCAGGGCCGGGCATGGATCTTCCTGCTCGTAGAGAAACTTCACTCGCTGTTAAGCCACATAGATCGCTTGTCGGATTCTTCAATGCATGCGCCGTTCATAAGCCGCAATCTAAGAAAATGCTAAGGAGTGCAAAGAATCTGGTATACCATCGGGAATCTGGGGACGTTAACAAGCGGTTTGCGACTGGCAAGAGACGACGAATGGGGAAAATGACGGAAGTTCAACGCCGCCGTACATATTGATTCCGTGGAACTGCAAAATCTCTTCGACGAAGGATACCGAGTGGTAATTGCGCAATGGACTGTGAGTGACAAGAATGAACATCTCCGTAGACCTGGTGAATTTCCGGTTGCACCGCAGTACAAGAGTAGACTTGTCGTGCGTGGACATCTGGAAGAGTCGTTGGGTGTCCGTGCGGATTCACCAACATGCGGACTCGAAGGGCTCAGGTTGATAGTATCATGGGCTGCCGGTACAAAGAAGACGCTCAAGTGTGCCGGCATCACATCTGCGTTTTTCCAGGGGCAGGAACTCGACCGCCTCGTGCTGCTCAAGCTACCGCCCGACGGACTCGGAGTACTGGATGGTGGAGCACTGATCGTGCGTGTGCCAGGCCATAGCTCGCCTGGCGCAGGGCGAGGTTTGTGGAAAGAAGTTCGCAGGAGGTTTGAAGCTCATCGTCTGAAGGAGAATCGTATTGCCTGCTTTGTTCTGTGCTCACAATGACAAGAACGAGAGATCACGTGTATATTAGGTGCACATGTGGATGACACACTGTGGGCTGCAGATGATGAAAGTCAGAGAATCGTCGATTCGGTATTAGCAGAGTTTGATACTCGCGAGATCAGGTCGGATAGATTCCGTTATTGCGGTGTAGAAGTTGTTCAAGATGACGATTTTTTCGCGGCGAGTATCGCGGCCGAGGGCAATGCTGAGGATATCGAAGCCCCCTGGCGAGAAAATGCAATGAAGGCGAGACAGCGCACCTTGGGTCAGTCGAAGGTGCTTTGTCGTGGGTTACGCGTCGGCGTAAACCTGAGCAATTGTATCGTGTGAGCAGACTTCTGACTGCAGTGTGTCGCGCTGAGGAACTTCATGTCAAGGAAGCTAACCGTATATCAGAAGAAGCAACTCAATCCGCTGACTGCGTGTTAGTATTCTCAGGTGGAGCTGTTATGTGGGGTCAAGAAATGCTAGTTCTTGCTGTTACTAACGCCAGCTGGGCAGGAGAAGAGGATATAGTCAAGGGTGGAAGCGAGCCTCTCAGGTCATAGAGGGCTAGGTTCATAGGACTCGCAGGGCTTGGATTCATCGAACGGAATAGTGAACATGTTCACCACGAGTATGCAGATCTACATTACAAGCAGAGACCCTGGCACGTTGATGGGGTGTAGAATCTTGTGTGCGCATTCGTGCCGCCATGGCAGATGCGCGTGGGGTGCTTGGCGCAGGAAAGAAGCTGCCAAACAACTGGGAAGACAAATGAGCCATGGCTATGAGACACTTACGGATGACGGATTGCAGAAGCTTTCAAGAACATCTCATAGCACCAACTATGGGTACGACAGAAGATCAGCGCCGGGGCATCGATTTGAATAGTTCCAGACAGGATATTTGGACTACTGGAACTGAAGAAGTAGAGATTTTACATCCGCGCACATTTTGTGATAAGACCCGATGCACCGACACAAGTATTATGGCTGTTCATTGTTGAATGTCGGACGAAGAATCTGCATACATATTTGCATGTTAAGATCTTACGTACACTTTCGTATGGCGTAGCTGCATGCCCTGAATCTAGTTTAAAGAAGGTCAAGACGCAACTGGCGAGGGTTAGGATGAATGCTTTCCCATTGGGGAAGTGAGTGACTGAACCCTGGCTGTCTTTGACTTGGGTAATCCCAGCATGGGAGTACTTATTGTAGTGCCCCTGGAGGCTTATTGAGACCAGCAGTACTGCGCGGTGTGCCGGCTAGCTCGTGATAAAGTTTCACAGGTGTGAGATAGTGCGTGTGTCACGTGTGTATGTGCACCACTCGCTGCCGTTTGACCTCTAGGGGCCCCTTTTTGCCATTGCGGTAAAACGCATCATAATCACATCGCTTCTTGCGATTGCAGCACTGCGTTTCTGGCTGCTTTGGTGGCCCATTGGTTCTCAGCCGGATGCGGCTCGGGCTGGCGGTTTTGGGCCGAAGCGGGCTTGGGTTCTTCTCAACAGGCCTCGTGCTGGACCCCGGGCCCCCTTTAAGGGCGGTGCTTTTAGTTAGGCTCAGGATGGGATTATGATGTATCGTATGGGTGGCGGGGGCAAGGCTCGGAATTTCAAGCGCTTCGCGTCTCCCCACAAGCCCGTCCAGAAATGAACCCCAGCGGAGTGGAGGTGATGAGGGAAGCGGGGGAACATGCAGAAGAACAAAGGGCGGGGTAAGCCGCCATATGCCCCAAGAGGGGGAGGATGTAGGAGGAGTCGTCGTCGTCGGAGTAGGAGGAGGAAGAGGAGGAACAGGAGGAGGAGCAGGAGGAGGAGGGGGGGGAGGAGGAGGAGGAGGAGGAGGAGGAGGAGGAGGAGGAGGAGGAGGAGGAGGAGGAGGAGGAGGAGGAGGGAGGAGGAATATGAGGAGGAGGAGGACATGGAGGAAGGCGAGGGCGTGGATGACGAGAAGGAGGACAGTGAGAAGGAGGAGGAGGAGGAGGAGGGAGGAGGAGGAGGAGGAGGAGGAGGAGGAGGAGAGGGAAGAGGAGAGGGAGGAGGAGGAGGGAGGAGGAAGAACAAGAGGAGGAGGAGGAAGAGGAGGACAATGGCGAGCTTGGGGGCCTCTCGGGCCATCTTTGGGGCCTCTTGGCGGTCCTGGGGGCCTCTTGCGTATTTCGGGGGGCCTCTTGGGGCCTCTTGGAGGTCTTTCGGGGCTTCTTGGGGGTCTCTTTGGGGCCTCCTGGGGGCCTCTTGGGGCCCTCTTGGGGCCATTTTGGGACATCTTGGGGCCTCCTGGGCGCTTCTTGGGGCCACCTTGGAGGATATCAAACAAAGAAGGGGGGGCTGTAAATTAGCGTTGCCCCCCCCCCTCCCCAGGAGGCCACAATGGGGCCCAAACCTTAGTAAAATCAATGATTTTGGCTTCCTGGCCGAGGCCATTTTGGACGCCCCAACGACCCGCGAACCCCCCCGTTCAGGTCCAGGGGAGGGGGCAGGGGGAGGGGTGAGCCCCTCCCCGAAGGGGAAGAAGGAGGGGTGGAAGAGGAAACGCTCTAAACCACCGACGCCCAGAGGGCTGGTGGGATTCGTCGAACACGTGGCGAAATCAGATCCCTACCCCCGCCTCCCATCGATTTCAGGAGAGTCGATGGTTGTTGGGGGCAGAGGTCGGACGCCGCCATCCAACATCCGCCAGAGCCGCCAGATCTCAGGGGTCCGAGAGGCCACGAGGCGAGGCGAGATGCAAACGGGCCGCAGAGGCTGCGGGCACTCTGCCGTGCCCGACGAGGTGCTGCCCACGGTGCCAGAGTGGGCTCTGCTGGTTTGGGCGCCCGCGGCTGCGCGTTGCGCCCGCATTTGTGTGCACGGCGCCGCCGTCCAGGAACTTCTCGAGAGCCTTCCAAGACGGTCTTAAGAGGGCTCCGAGACGGCCCCAAAACTGATGGAACGATGTCGAGCTCAAGACCTACGCGGTCTCAGACCGCGCGCTGAACCAGCGCGAGCGCGGCCTTGAACTCAACCTCCTTCGCGCTACCCGCATTTGCGAGTCAAACAAGGCTCTTTGCCGTGGCATTTTCTTGAGGGCTCCGCACGTTTCAGGGCAAGTTAGCACATCCCATCATTAGATGGTAAATGATAAAAGCTTCTGCTCGTCTTGGGTTGAATGTGCATCGACGCAGAGTGCTTTCAATGGCGCCCAGTAGCGCTCCATTGCGCCCAACAGCGTCAATGGCGCCCAAGTAGCGCCGAGCGCCCAGTAGCGAGTAATAACACCCAACACTGGCATGTGAGGGAGATGCATTCTGTCCGCTGTGCGCCATAGGGACGACCCAAAACTTCCGTGAGTTGCGTTCGAACCTTCGAGTGGCAGCGGCGCGCGCCCGCGCGCCGCTGCACCTCGCCGCCTCGCCGCCGCCGCCGTTCGCCGTCCTGTATGGCGTGGCACCAGCGCGCGCCGCTGCTCGGAAGCGGCGGCGGCGGCGTTGGTGCGTTTCGCCAGGTCAGCGCGGAGACCGCAGGCGGCCAGGCCGCGGTGCCTTCCTGGCCGCTGGCGCTGCCGCCGCTGCTTCCGGTGCCAAGCGCTCCGAGCAACATGTGCCCCGCCTTCGGTTCCTCCTCCGCCTACTCGGCGATCGACTTTCGATCCGTACCCCTGCTGCTGCCCCCCCACTTTGGGCGCCAGGGGAAGCAAGGCATGGATAAAATAGTTATCGTGGCTCCGGGGGCCAGTCATTTATCCATATCCCCCTGGCTCGTCGTAGCGTCGGGGTGCGACCAGGGGCATGGATACAGTGTCGATCGCCTATCCTTTCCTCCCGCTCCTCAGGAGCAGCATTAGGGTTTCTATTTGGACGTGTTCGGACGTTTCTGGACGTTGTCGTCGATTCTCGGCGGTTTTCCACCCTTGGGATGGCTTTCAGCGGCTGCGCCTCGCCGAGAGCGTTCCAGGGATGGCCAGATCGTCCCGAACTGTCGCTGGAGGCCCGAGTTATGACTCGAAAGTCAGATAATTCAGGCGCAACGTTAGGGAGGGATAGGCTCAGGGGGGGACGCATTGATCCCCAATCGCCCATTTATGACTGGTAGGGGCCTGCTAGCCCACCCCGCCGAAGAACGTGAGGTTTCGCTATTTGGGGCCTATCGCCGATTTATCGGCGATGTATCGCCGATCCCAACTCGATGTTTCCCCCCCTGAGCTGGTCACCCCCTGAGGTTCCCCCTCATCCTTGCTCTCAGCCTCTTGCGGCGTCCTGGGCTGTGGCCTGCTGCGCCGAGTGTGGGTTATTGAAAGGTGTGCGTGTGCGTGTGCGTGTGCGTGTGCGTGTGCGTGTGTGTGTGTGTGTGTTTGTGTGTGTGTGTGTGTATGTGTGAGTGTGTGTGCGTGTGTGTGTGTGTGTGTGTGTGTGTGTCAGTGTCAGTGTCAGTGTGTGTGTGTGTGTGTGAGGCGTCTCGCTTCCGCTCGACCTTCAATGCGCCGCGCCGCTGCGCCCGTGGCCGCGACGCCAAAGAGTGTGTGTGTGTGTGTGTTGGCCTTCAGACCCCACTTGGCCTTGCACTGTGCCCTTCTACCAGCGTCCTCTGGCCCTCTAGCACTTGCTGTAGCGTTGCATTCTCACTGTTTCCACCATGTCACGTCGGCACGTTTGGCCGTCGGCTGCTGCTTTATCGTCGGACATCTGGCTTTGTCGGTTACCTTCGTCTACCCCGCCTCGATTGACCCACGCCATGATGACTTATGGCTGGCAGCTGGCGCTTCTTCCATGTCGCAAGCGGCTTGAGGGCTCGGCCGCTCCCGACGCGCGCGCGCGCGACCGCTGCTACGGAGTTTCTCCGCCGTGTCGCTGCGCGCACGGCCGCGACGCCAAACAAATGTTTGTCAGCGTGGACCCCGAGCAGTAGGTTATTGCAGTCTATTCGGTGCAGTATTTGTTGTGCAATGTATGCGATGCAAACTGTGTGCTGCTACCTATGCGGTGCAATTTATGCGATGCTACCTATGTCGTGCAACATACGCGGTGCAACCTATGTAATGCAAGACATGCAGTGCAATCTATGTGGTGCAATCTGTGTGGTGCAATCTTCGCGGTGCAACCTATGCAATGCAGTCTATGCGGTGCAATCTACGTGGTGCAGTTTACGCGATGCAATCTATGTAATACAGTATATGCTTTGCAATATAGGCGGTGTAATCTTTGTGGTGCAATCAACGCGGTGTAACCTATGTGGTGCAATCTACGCGGTGCAACTGCTTTTAACAAACGAGTTGACACATCCCGCGCTCTTGCAAACATCCCACCCACCCACCCGCAACTTGGTTTGCAAAACCCACGACGACGATGACGACGCCGACGACGACGACAACGACGACACCGACGACGACGACGTCAACGACGCCGACGACGACGACGACGACGACGGCGGCGACGACGACGACGCCGACGTCGGCGACGACGAAGACGACGACGACGCCGACGCCGACGACGACGACGAAGACGACGACGACGTCGCCAACGAAGGCGACGACGAGGGAGGAGGGAGGACGACGACGGCGACAACGACGACAACGATGACAACGACGAGGGAGGAGGGAGGACGGCGACGACGCGAACGACGAAGAAGGAGGAAGGACGGCGACGCCGACGACGACAACGACGAGGGAGGAGGGAGACGACGACGACGACAACGACGACGACGACGACGACGGCGACGAAATAGGAGGGACGACGACGAGACGCCGACGACGGACGACGACGACGACGAGGGAGGAGGAGGAAGGACGACCACGGCGACAACGACGACGGAAACGACCACGACGCCAAAGAGGACGACGACGACGAACACGAGGAAAGACAGAGGACGACGTAGGCGACGACGACGACGACGCGGGAGGAGGGAGGACGGCGACGACGACGACGACGACGCAAGATCGCGCGCGCACGCTTTTGTTGAACATCCGTGTTGCGAAACCTTTGGTTTTGGCAGGTTTTTTGGACACGATTTTGACATCCTTCCGAAGCCGATGGGTTTTGAAGATTTTCGGCATACGCGCGCGACGACGCGCGCGTCTGCACTTCGTCCCGTTTTTTGCAGAGGATTCTCGCGACGGCACACGCGCAAGGGCGTTCGACAGATTTCGACATGCGCGCGCGCGAAGCCCGTTTAATAGCATTTTGTGAAAATCTATA
>CAUYUJ010017366.1:42500-85000 GCA_963575745.1 Prorocentrum cordatum | reverse complement strand
TCTTACTGCGGTGCTTTATACATTAGGCGCGTCCGTGGATCAGTTTCCTGGATTTCTGTGCGGTTGGCGTGGCTGCGTCGTCGCCTTACTTCTCCCGCGTCATTTTCGATTTGAATTCGCTGTTCCACGCTCTACCCATCTGCTCGCATGACCGCTGACATTGCCAATTTGCTCATTAGCGTATTTCTTTGTGGTTTTGTGTCTACACTGCTTTGGTGATTCAGTGGGCGCATTTAGGGCTGCCACGAGGAGTTCGTGCTGGTTGTCCGTGGCGTGTTTGCTGCATTCACTGCGGCTGGTCTGGCAGCCGGTACAATTCTTTCAATTCTTTGGTGATTCAGTGGCCGCCAATCCGGATCAGATTACTCGAGCTTCAGTCTGCCTCGAGTTAAAGTCTCTTCGGCTTTCTGGCCGTTGCACGCTTCGCTTGGATTTGCAGTTTTTCCCTCACGCCACCGATCGCTGCATTTGACACTGCGCACGTTTGTGCACTGTGCGTTCGACCGTGTTCGATCGCAATTGGCACTTCATTTGCCGTCCGCTCCTGAGGACCCTCTGCGCCGCCGGCTTAAAAGTGCGCGTGTGTGAGTTTGTGTGTGTGTGCTTGTGTGTGTGTGGGTGTGTGTACGAGCGTGTGTGTGTGTTGGTGAGAGAGAGAAAGAGAGAGAGAGAGAGAGAGAGAGAGAGAGAGAGAAAGAGAGAGAGAGAGAGAGAGAAAGAGAGAGAAAGAGAGAGAGAACAAAAAAAGAAAAGGCGAGAAAGAGAGAGAGAGAGAGAAAGACAGAGACACGTTGTCCTATTTCTGGCAGGCATGCGGCTTGTAGTGCATCCAGCATCGCCGGAGTTTTTTTGCTGTCGCCCAGCTTTGATACGCTTTTGTTTGGTCGTTGCCATTGGACGGCCGAGCGGCTTCGATGCCCCCCGCCCGCTACGCCCAAACGTGTATGTGCGTATGTGTGTCTGTGTGTGTGTATGTGAGGCTTCCGCGGGCGACTAGCAAGCACCGTGCTGCGTTGGCGTCTGCTGTGGCGTCGTCGATCCTCGGCGGAGGAATGGTACGGTGCATATCCGTAAAAAAGGCTTCATCGTCTGTCGCCAGCCCCCTCTCTATCATAATGGGAAATGCAAGCGCTTCGTTGGGGTGCCAGGGCGTCGAGTTGAAACAATATCGGAAGTTCATGCGAAGACGGATTGCATCATTTATAAGGGGCCGTGGTCTTGGGGACGCGAATTTTGCGTAATTTACGGGAGATCGTGGCTTTGAGGTCGCTAGCGCGGCGTATTTTACGAGAAAGCATTTTCAACATAGGATTCTGTGTGTGTGTGTGAAGACCACTCATATCACCTTTCTATCCATCAATCCTGCTATCTCCTGGGTTCACCTACTGGACATTGGACACCTTGCGCGCCCCGGCTTCCGCGGGCGCGTGGAGAAAAGAGACTTCTCTTCTCCCTACAGTCCTTTACCTACGGACCCCACGGTAGGTTCGATTCATTGGTCGTCAACTTTCGTTCACAGGTCAGCAACCTCTTCCATCACGCTTTCTGTTACGACACCCTGCGTCGCCTTTGAGCCTCGCGCGTGGTGCTGGACCCCGCGGGGACCAGTGCCTCTGTGCGCGGTGGCTCTTCGACGGTGTGTAGATGTCGCGACGACACGGAGAAGGCTGGGACAGGGAATGATACCGCAATATCCCCTACCAGGAGAAACCAGCGCCGATGCACGCTTCCAAACCGCGGTGCGACGTGCGCAGCAGGATGACATGGACTCTTTCCAGTCATCCGTGCAGGTGCAATCGTTCACCCCAGGGTTTGGACCATCTTTCGTTCATTCACCTGAAGCCAACATTCGTTCAGAACCTTCGCCCGTCGGAACACCCGCACCTTCTTGTCCAACATTCGCTGGTGGGAGCACCCTCGGTGGCGCGAGCGAAACGTCTTTTCCGAACGCTCCCGCGCGCCGCCGCCGCTGGGACGCCAAGCGTCCTATGAGCCCCACGTCGGTTCCTGTGTTTGAACACGTGCGATCCATTGAGGATCGTACTGGAACGACCTCACGGCGAAGGGCCCCCGAGCGGTGTCGCCTCCAGTTTCGGAGTAAAAACAATAACCGCAGCCCCTCCCAGAGGCGCTCGCGGCAGAGTTCCCTGCGGCGCGACGTCGCGTCACAAAAATCGCCCTCCGCCAGTGATTGGGCAGCGTTCGCAGGCCAGGTTAACATTTACACGATCCAGCAGTTGTCGGGTCTTGCTGCCGCAGTCGCCGATCATGCGACGCAGCCAACAAACTTGGGGCAAATGATCCAGAACTCATTTCCTAAATCCGGTCCAACATCAAGCCGACCTTGTGGAGTCACGCCAAGATGTCGACTCCACGGCCATCTAGACGCTGCGCGATTACTTCCTCGCCATAGACGCGCAGTTCGTGAGCGTCAGGGATGCGGGCGCTGCTGCTTTTACGGCCTTAAGCGACGGTATCCTGACATTGCAGCAGGTTCCTGCCACTGAGGTACGCGGGACTACGGATCAACAGTTCTGTGATGACCTTATTGCGTTTCGTGATCACGTTGATGTGATCCTTGCCAACCTCCATTCCGAGGGCGCCGCAACCACGTCCGAGTTTCACGGCAAGTTGTGTACTGCCCAAATGGATATTGCTCAACGTTTTGATGCAGCAGGGGGGCGCGTGCCAGCGTTTGAGAACCGAGTCTCCGCAGTCGAGCAGCAGTTGCTTGACTTGCAAACTGCACTGGTTGAGTTGCATGTCGTGCCGGCCCAGACTTCGCAGCTGGGCACCCCGATTCCGGTTTACGAGTGTGCCCCCCTGGCTGCCGGGGTGGCCGAGGTAAGGGGCGCGGCGGGCCACGCGCAGGTGCGACTCGCCCAGATATCCTGAGAAAATGACGCTGAAATGGCGCGGGCGGAGGAAATCTTCGCCCGTTTGGAACTAGAGCGTTAAACCACAACCGACGATTCCAGGACTTCAGACGACCAGTTGCAGAGCGACCTCGCGACCGCTGAAGCTACCGTGAAGGCTCACGTCAGCGACGCAAAGATCCATTGCCCCTCGCAAACTCCAGAAAGCACCGCCGACAGTGCCCCGGCCCTCGCCGATGGTGACATTCGCGCGGGACATCCGCGACGTACGTCGCCAGGAGCTGTCTCTGCAGCAGCCTCAACGCAGACGCGTCGCGCGTCTCCTGCGCGTGCACCGTCGCCGACGCCGCCAATTCCGTGACAAAATATATCGCGATATTCTCTTGGTGGCACCGCCTCGATCAAGGAAGCGCGAGCTGTCATCTCCCCCCCCCCCCCCCCCTTCCCCCCCCACAAGCGGCAGCGCGTTGCTCAGTTGCAAGAGTGGCAACAACTGGCCGGGGGGAACTTCGGCGGCGCCTTCGGACGTCCCGCGTTGCTGAACACCCGGATGCTACACCTGAGGGCCCTCGAGACAGTGGCGACTTCGAGAGCGTCGATGGCAAGCTCGCCGCTGGACTTTCGGTTGTTCTTACTATTGTATTCCGTCGTCGCGTGAAGGACTTCCAAGCTCAGGAACGCAAGGCTGGCCGCGTGCTGAACGGCAGACACATCTATTGTATTCTATCACAATCCTACAAGGTCACGGAAGTCCACGACACCGTGGACGACTTCGAACGTCTTCAACCCACCCGCATGCGAGGCGACGACTCTAACAGTTTGTCGTGGACCTGAGACAGTTGACAGTTGGAATGCCGTGGTCCATTGGGCACGACGATAATAGAGTCATTGTTCAGAGGTCATATCCGCAGACGTCCATGGATGAAGCAAGACATGCACGACTACAACAGTGTGGCGATGGGCGGTTCTAAGTGCGCGTGCGATTGGCTACGAGAACGTGTTTTGGCCATCGTCGAGATACACGGGCTCGAACGTAACCAGCGCAACCTCTAGAGCGATAGGACTCGTCACGAGTTGGCCGTATGTCAGGCGTGCAATGCAGGCCTTTGCAGAAATCGCGAACGGTGCAAGCTGATACTCGCTGGCTCTGTCACTCGTTCCACGCCGCGACCTCCTGTAGGCGCGTCGCAGGTTGGCGCGGATGCCCGGGGGGGGCGACCCTCCGCGGGGCGAGGCGCGCAGCGGCCGCCCAGAGACGGCGGCGCCGTGAACTTTTGTTTCTCCGCCGCAAAACACGTCGCCTGCACGCGACGAGGCCGGTGCAGATGGCCTCGCGTTTCGAAATGCAGCTTCTGCGCTGGCCCAGGCAAATGCTGCGTGCTGGGCGACGGCCGCCGCTGCGCCCGCATTCCGTCTGACGCCGAGACCCCCGAGAGGGGCCCTAGCCGCGCCGGCAGTCAGGGCGGCCGCAACGGGGCGTCCTCCCCCGCGTGTGTTGGGGGCGATCGATATTCCCCGCGCGGGGGGCGCCGGGGCTCGGAGTCCGGTGGGCCGCAGGTGGTCCCCGCGACGATCCCGCTCTCCTTCGCGGGGTGGCAGCCGCGGGCGCAGTCGAGGGCGTTCGCCCTGCGGCAGCGGCAGCGGCGGACGGTCGCCTTCGATGCGCTACAGGAACCGCGCGCCAGCGCGTGCAGCGCCGCGACGTGGCCAGCGACGAGGCCGAACATGCGTGATTCGTGGAAAGAAATTGGCGGCCGTATCTACGAGCGCTATCGCGGCGCCGCGACGCCATTTGCGTTTCGACCTCGATAACATCGAAGTCATCGCCCACCCTGTGCCCAAACGGCAACTGGCCAAATTGCGCGCCGATGCCAGCGAGGGTGGCCCCGTCGTTGCGCTCGACCCGCCGCCGGACTGGCGGCTGCAGGACAGCGCCGAGGCGCTTCGAGCATGCCCGCTCCAGGCGGAGAAGTGGCGCGATGACCTTGCCACCCCGGCCAGACTTACCGCGGTGCCGGCCCTGCCGTCCGACGACGGCCCGGCGTCGTTGGCAGCGCCCGCGACCGAGCCTACCGCGCCGACGCGGTCGACGGCAGCGTTGTCGCGGACGTGGATTTTGGACAGTGGCTCTGGTCGCCGCGCCCAGGGCGAGGCCGACCTCGCGCGCCGCGAGACCGCCGACATTTATGTAGAGCGCGAGCATGCAGTGGAAACAACCAGCAGTGACATAATCGCCAACGAGCACGTCCAACTGCAGCTCCCGCGCAGTGGATCATCCAGCTCCGCCCTTGCGACGGGCGATTGCCCATCGGTGCTGTCAGTGGGACAACTGGTGCAATGCGGCGGCTTTCGTCAACTGTGGGGCCTGCAACTGGGCTACTTGCTGCAGGGCCCACAGGGGCAAAGGTGCATGGTTGCCGTGCGCAACCGCTTCCCAGAGCTCAGCTTCAACGACCTCGAGCGGATGCCGCTTGGATTTTGCAAGATTTATTGGGGCCATCGCTCATTTTCTCCGCCGAAGCCTCAGAGGCCGAGAAGACAGCGGAGACCGCTGATGCTTCCGGGCCTATCGCTGCTGTTGCTTGCCCTTGTTCTCCATCTCTCGGTCTCGCCATCCGTTTGCGTGCTTGTATTGTTATAGATCTCTCTCGCCATGGCTCATGGGGCTCTAATCATCCGGGACTCATTGCATTGCGACTGTTGTGGGTCGATTCGATTGCGGCCGATGTGTCGCTGCCGGGGTCTGTTCAGTCAGCGCTCTCGTTGTGGCAGGGCCGGCCAGGCGACGGCCCCGCGCGTGCGCGGCAACGTGGCGCATCTATCTCCAGGGCTGACGCCAATCGTCTTCCGCGCCCATCTGCAGTGATCGATGCCGGAAGATCCTTTTGTGTCTCCGGGGCCCAATCCTGACCCGGGAAGCACCGCTTCCGCAGTCGCTCCCGCCCCGGGCCAGATCTTTGTTGCCCCCCGCGCGGGCCTCGATGTTCTCCTCCAGGATGACGAGAGGGCAGCGAAGGAGACGGCCCTCGTTGAGCAGACCAAGCAGATCTTGGCCGAGCGTCCTGGCGCTGCCTCAGCGCGCCGATCTCGCGGAGGCACTGCGATGGGCGATCTTCCCGATCAGGAGATCGATGAGGGATGCGAGTCTCTTTTCGCCGATCTGGCCGCCGATGGCGCTCGCGCGATCCCCGATCAGGCCCCCCGTGACCTGTGTCGTGGGTTGAGCGCCGGTGGAAACACCCGCGAGCGGATTGAGACGCTGGCGCAGGCAGGGGCGCCCGAATTTCGGACGCATAAGCGGCGTTGCCAGAGATGCTTCCGCTGTCTCTTTGCCAACTTTGATGGGCGCATCTGCAAGATGCGCGCGGGCGCTCTCCAGATCGGCAAAACGGGTCAGGACCGCGTGTCTTCAGCGAGCGCAGCTCAGAGCGAGACGTCGCACTGCTGCGACCCCTGAGGGGGGGGTCAGCCATCGGCCAGGGGATTGATCCTGTCGCCGATCCCCCTTCTACCCCGCCGCCCGCGCCCCTGCCGCCGATGGGCCTGCCGTGGGCGCGGCCTCCTCTTCCAGCGCGGCGTCCTCCGGCGGCCCTGCTCCCGGCGACGCGGACTGGGGTGGCGGGGCAGCAGCAGCTGCCGCGCCGATCGCGGTGGGGGCGCGGAGGCTTAATGCGCCGCCGCGCCCGCCGCGAGGCTCGCAGCACATGGCCCGCGCGCGTGCTCGGAGCGGCGCCCGCAGGGCGCTCCCGGAGGCGCGGTGGCGTTGCAACCTCGGCACTGCCGCGACAACGCGCGCCGCTTTGGTCGTGCTATCTAAACAACTGGATCTAGATCGCTGAGAGCGAATGTGTAGATATTTGGATTGATAATTTCGCTACTCGTAGATTCGGGCAATGTGGCAACCGTAACAGGCGCGCTTAGGATCGTGTATGCCATGATCAGACGAGGTTTCGTATATCAACAAGTTCGCTGATGCAGAACTTGGGCTGACTTTCCAGCCATTGCCGTCTGGATCTGTACATCTACATTATTTTGTCACACAAAGGAGCAGATTTCGTATATGGACTTTGATGGCATTATGAGCATGAACGCGCCCAGACAGGTCGCCCGCTACACCTTTTGTGCAAGCTTTGTTGGCATCGTGGGCATGCACGTGCCCAGGCAGGTTGCCCGCCACGAATATCCAATCGTATCATTGACATCAATTTCATGGGATGTCGGTTGCCTAGCGGAACAACATATGCAAATCATGATCCCGCCAACTTTTTTCAGTGATATTTTCCTCCTCGAGCGATGCTGGATACATTTCAAGTATTTCGGGTCGCTGTGTGCCAGCGTGATTGAACATTTTACGCTATCATCATATTGATTAGTTGTTCACGCAGTTTTGATCGGGCACGTAATATTGAATGTGTCCTTCGGGTTGCCCCGCCCCCGCATATCTCGAGATAATGATTTTAGGGCCTGGCCAGCCTTGTGAATGAGTCGTTGCGTTGAACTTCGATCACGCACATCTGCTTGAATTCATGTTTTGGGTTGCTTTGCGCCCGCGCATTTTGATCTACGTGAGATTGGAAGTGAATCTGCGCCTTGAGCGCGTGCCTGCTCGCGTGCCTTTGCGTGCCGGTGGAAACACCTGCGTCGTTGTATTTCAGCCGTGCGCTTGGCGCAGGATTTTTCTGTTTCTCTTGGTCTCCCAACCCCGTAGGTTGTGGTGTCTGGGGTTCGTCGCGGTGTGCCGCAGCATTTTTTGGGGGCGCCCCCTCGTCCTGGTAAGTCGGGGCGAGTCTCCTGAGAACCCTGTGCTGCGTGGTTGGTCTTTGTCTCGCTCTCCTAGCCGAGGGGGCCCCGTTTTTGGGGTCGCAGGGGATGGACGGGTGTTTTGAGTGGTCCTCACACCTCTGTTCCCGAGTCTCGCCTCTGTCTCCCGTGGGCCCGAGTCCCGCGTGGAACGGGCTGGATTCGGGACGTTGTGTGTGTGTGTGTGTGTGCAGACAGTTCATATCAGTTCTCTTTCATGTATCCTGCTATCCTCTCGGTTCAGGTATTGGACTTTGGACACTTTTCGCGCCCCTGCTTGCGCGGGCGCATGGGGGAAAAAGGCTCGTAATTGATTGGAGATCGTGTCTCCAGGCCCGAGTGCAGCGTCATTTGCAGATGATCGTGGCCTGAGGGCGTGAAGAATATTCAATTTACATGGGACCGTGGCCGCGGGGGGCACACACCTGGTGTAATTTGCAAAGAATCATGGCCTCGTGTGGCGCGAAGTTTATGCTATTGGGAAGAATCGTGGCTTTTTTGGCACGGATGTTGTGGAACTACAAGGGATCATGGCTCCGGGGGCGCGGATTATATTTTTTACAAGGGATCGTTTCCGCGGGGCCGCGAATCAGATGTAATATACAAGGGATGGCGGCCTCGTGGGCGCGAGCCCCTTGCACTTTACGAGGAATATGTCCCCGGGGACGCAGGCCTCATACATTTTTGACGTTTCCCACGGCCCCCTGAAAACACCAGGATGCCTTGGTAACCAGGGTGGTTTTCGCTCCCCCCCCCTCCCTCGCGGACAGGAGCAATTCAGAGTAACAGGCAAAACGTAAAACTATAGCATTGGAGACTGGCATTGGATATGTGATTGGGACCGAGGAATGCAGGACTGGTACCTACGTTGTTGAGGCCCGATCTTCGCAGCCTGGTGGCCCCGCAAGGGGCCAGCGGACCTGTCGACCCTCAGAGCCGAAAAACTATGTACCGCACCGCGTGGGGGCGGGGCCTGAACGGAGTCCGGGCATGCTGCGGTGCATGTGCACCGTTCTCACCTGATTTGGTGTTTTCCGATGGTGTTTCTTTGTTTCTTTGGCCAGTTCAAAGGATTGCCATTGCTTGCAGTCGGATCAGTGGGATCCCAGTGCATGCTGTCCATGCCTGTCAGCATAGGGTCTGTGGTAGCCGTGTGCTTTCCGCTCACTCCTGAGCGGTCGTATGCCAAACGGATGCATGTCGGCATAGTCGCCAAATTCTGCTCATATGAGGTGGATCGGAACCTATCTTCACTGCCCTGCACAGGCGTCGATTCGCATTGGAAGCCTGTGCGTGGAACCCATTGGTGGTTGTATTTATGATGGACGGGCGCCTCGTCTGTGATTGTTTACCTGCTCTTGATATATTGTTGCCACGCGCGCGCGCAGGAAAGCAATGTTTGGGATTTTCCCGCATAGTTCCATCAGCACCCGATCTGCCTCGCGATTATTGTCATCTGACTATGTCAGTTCGAGGTCGTTCGTTCCTCACCGTTGATCTTCAGGGCCTATGCCCGAGTAGCCCAGATATCTGGCAGGCCCCCATGCCTTGAAGCGCAGATAAACGCGAGCACATGCAGGACATGTGTCGTTTCTGCATTTGGCGTGCCAATGGATGGAGTGCAACTGTTTGCGCTGGTTAGATGGCCATGCTCTGAGGTTTATCGTCGAGGGATTGTGGCGCCTCGTATCTCGATGCGCCCTCGAACAGTACCCGTGTATTCCCGGATTTGGGGGGCCGATTGTGAGTTTCGACCAGCGTGAGAGTATGAGATGGCGGCGCGCAAGGAGGAGAAGGAGGAGGAGGAGGAGGAACTCAAAGAGAAGCAGGAGCAATACCAGCAGTAGTTGGAAGAGAAGGATGGCGATGTGAAAGATAAGGAGGATGATGTGGAGGATGAAGATGCGGAGTAGGAGCAAGATGAGTCAGGAATAGGCGGAGGAGAAGCACGCGGGAGCCGTCGCCAACAGCTTCAAAACAGAAGTCCGTCAGCCAGCGCGCCAGGTACGCGTGTGCTTTGGATGCCGATCCTGAGGCGGTCCTTCTTTTCTCCCTAAGTCAGTGTTGTCTGGAAAGAGTTACATGTTCGTTGTTGTCAGACGGTGGTGCAGCGCGTTTCGCCTCGCAGGGTTTTCTGATGCAAGTCGCGCCCTCCTGCATCCCCTGGCGATATCATCGTTGACACTGCTCTGCCTATCCATCTCGCGCACAATGCCTTGATTTCGTTGCCAGGCCGCTCTAATCATTTTGGCGCAGCCAGCTTCCGCTGAGCAGAAAACCTTGAAGCATCGCTGTTGCGTAGTGCTTGTACGTAGCGTCGGCCTGCGTATCGTGTTCAGCTTATGCATTGTCCCTGGCCCGCTTGCCGACGTGGTATTATCTCAACTTTGCCCGAGCGTAGTGTAGCAGGAGTGCAGAATATTCACGAGTAGGTTTTGCTTTAGGTTTCGTCGTAGAGTCTGTCTTACCCTTGGGACACGTTTGGCTCAAGGGAAAAGCATCTACTGCCCCTGCTGCTGCCACAGTTGGTAGCGGAGCCTGGTTCAGCGGGCGGCCATGGGTGGCGGCGGGCAGCCCTGAGGGAGGCTGGTTCGGCCGCGGCTCGCGAGCCCCCGCTGTCTCCAGGCTCGCGCCGACGGGGCGGCGCGGCACGCGGAGATGCCCGACGACGACGGCAGGAACGTGACCGCTTTACGGAGGAGCCAGGAGCCACGCCAGGGGCGGCGTCAGCTCCTACCGATCCTCCGGGGGCGGTGACCACGGTGACCCTCAGCAGCTGAGAGAGCTGGTGGCAGGGGTGGTCCGAGAGACTATGCAGGGCGCGGCGCCGACAGTCCCGGCCGCCCAGCCCACGACCACCGGCTCCGAGGGTCCAGATGAGCCCAAGGAGTGGTACCCGTGGCGGCACGACGGACAAGCAGCAGCAAACGACAAGCGGCCCGCCAAGGGTCTCGACGACAGTTGGAAAAACAACAGTTGGAAGGACGACTGTTGGAAGGACAAGAGCTGGAAAGACGATCCGGGCGATGCCGCCTGGAAGGCATACGAGTCGAGCTGCAAGCCGTGGCAGGGCTCCAGCAACGGCGGGGGCTCGTTCGGGAAGGGTGAGTACAGCGATCCCCCAGCATGGCCTGGCTGGGGCCACTACCGAGCCTGTCGCAAAACCCTCCGCCGATGGAACACCAACACGGACGTACCGACGTGAAGAAGATCCGAACAGTTTCTTCGTCTCTTTGGGTGGAACATCATTCAACGGCGTGTGCTGACCAGCGACAAGTGGATACAGGCCGTCCTGAACAAGATGGACCTCATGATCGGTGAACGCGAAGGAGATGACCTGAAGCGGAGTGGACGAAAGGTGCTGCGCGAGGCTCCACGTGAGCAGAAGGAGTCTCTCACCCAGTTTGTGGCCAGGCGCGAGGCGCACTTCCTCGAGGCTGAGGTCCATGATCTCACACTTTCTTCGAAGATCAAATGGTTTCTGCTCGAGGAAGGCTCTGGTTTGACCTCCCAGGGGATGCAGAAGCTTCGCACTCGGACGCTTGGTCGGCTAGACTTGGAAAGTGTGAGCTGGCCGCCCCGACAAATGGACGCGCCCCGCTCAGAGCGAATGCTTTCAGGATGAAGGCAGGCTTCGCTACTGGCAGGCGCCGAGGCTGAGGAACCCGGCCCCCGGTGCCGCGAGGGGCAGCTTTCCTTTCCTCTCTGACCCGGTTGGTCGGTCGGAGGTTGGTCTGGGGTCCGAGGCCGAGGGCGAGCTCGGCCTGGAGGGCGACGACGGCTCCGACGACGGCGAGGACGAAGCAGCGCCCCTTGCCGAGATCGAGAATCAGGACCTCGAGGAGGACCAGGTGGGGGAGTCCATGGCCATGTTCGAGTCTCGATCCAACGCCCGCATCTGGAAGAAGAACAAAGACATGAAACGAGCAGCTTGTCAGGATCGAGAGAATTTCGGGCGGCCGCGCTCCAGAGGGCCGCCTCCCCCCCCACCTCGGGGTCGAGGCGGCCGACCAGATCGAGGAGGGCGCGGGGGCGGCGACCGCTGTCGAGGAGGCGGAGGCCGCGGCGTGAGGAGACGGCCCAGACTCTCGAAAGAGCAGCTGATGAAGGTCACCATATGCGGGATCTGCAAGCAAAAGGGCCACTGGCACCGCGAGTGCCCGAAGAAGGACAATCCCAAGTTCAAGCAGGAGCAGCCGCAGCAGCGTGGTCAGCGGCGGACGGCGTCGGCATGCGCCCTCGTCGGCTGCGAGGTGGGGCCCAGCAAGCCCATCGCGGTCGACATGCTGGAGAATCTAAAGGCCACTGGCCAGGAAATCGCGAAGTGTAGCGAGGAGTCCCAGGTCTACCTTGCGGCAGCCGCCATTCATTCCATGGCGGGCCCAGGCGCCGGCAGCGACCTTGTCGGTCTCGCGGCCCTGAGCCGAGATTCGTGGCCCTCGAGTCCCCCGGCATGTGCTATGAGGCGATTCCGAAGCATGCTGAGGCCTCGCGCTGCACGTGGCGTGGGTGGAGCCGCCGAGGTGCTCGCTGCAGTTCTATTTCCGATTTATCTCGGAGCGCCCCTCGGCGTCGTTGAGACCGCAGTGCTTGCACAGGACGTCCCCCGCATTTAGAGTGTCAATCTTCTGGAGTTTCTCGAGTGCGTCGTCGATTTTACCGGGGATATCGTGAACCCGGGATTTCTGAAGACGGACATGTCTCTCGCTTGTCTCGAAGCAGGGCACCGCGTGGCAGGGATTGTGCAGTGGCGACCCATGCCGCTAGAGATCCCGGAGGATGCCCTCCGCAGGTGCCCGTTTCTTGACAGGAGTTCGTTCGTGCTAGTACCGCCCCCCGCCGGAGATGCTCGAGTCCGGGGAGGTGCGATGCGGCGTCCTCTCTTCCCCCTCTTCCTCATCCTGGCATCCGCCCTGGCCGAGACAGCGAGGGGGTTGGCGCGGTCGCGGAGGTCTCGGGCGGAGACGAGCAGGCGGCTCCTCCCAAGGTTCCGTTAGCTGGTACGTGGTGTTTACCGGGGTCCTCCTATCACGAGCTCAGGTGGCGCCCGGCAAACTGCGTCGGGTCTTAGGACCAGGCGGGAAAACTAAGGCGAATCACGGGATGCGGTGCCGGCGGCAGGGGGCGTGGGGGTCCGCGGCACTCCTGGCGTCGAGTCTCTCGGTGGCCACTTTTGGCTCGAGCCACCAGTCAGGCGATCGATTCCATGAGCGGTCGTTTCCATGCATTCGCGTCCGCTCTCGCAGCAGGCGCATTAGTCATGCGGAGTGCGAGGGTCGCTTTCCTCGTTTCGCTGGCGGCGATGGCCCGAGGGGCTCTGAGCAAGAAGGTGCCCGGTGCCTACGAGGCCACGCTGCAGGAGTTCGAGAGGCTGCGCCAGGAACAGGCGGCTCGTCCTTCAATGCCGACTATCACGGAGACAGGAACGACCATCGCGGCATCGGCAGAGCCCTTGGGCACAGCCTCAGTGGGGGCGAGATCGCCCAGCAGATGGCTGCGGCGGACAGCCTTGGGATGTTCGATCCAGCAGTCGAGGAGGCGATGGTGGCGATGCCGGGAGCTGCCGTGGCGGGAACCGAGGACATCCCAATGGCGGCAGCATCGCCGGCAATGAGCAGCTGGGCGACAGCGTCCAGCTCATGGGGGCCAGCCGCAGTTCGCATCGTGAAGCCCCCCCTCTCAAGAAGAAGCCCCCTCCCAAGCTGGGCCCGAGGAGCAGTCGACTATTGGGCCGGCCGCCCATTCCGATGATCATGGCGCCAGGCGGGGCAGTTCCAGCCGAGCCCCCATCCACCGCCAGCTCCACCGTAGGTGCTGAGCGACGTCGACCCAGACACGCTGTGCGGACATCCCCAGCGGCGCAGCCGTTGCTGCGGGAACCAGCGTGGCAGCGGGTCAAAGTGCACGCGTTGCGGCGCTCGCCTGACCTGGATGCCCCGAGCGGCGATGCCGGATGCGGGGCAGCCAGAGCGACCCGGGCAGACGGCGGCTTAAGCAGCGCGGACGGCGGCCGCCTCTGCTCGACGTGCCGTTGAGATCTTCCAGGAGGGCGACGGCTTCCAACAGGGAGCAGCAGCGCTCAACGCGGTCAACCAGCTCGGGGCACTCCTGCAGAGTCTGCAGTGGTAGCTGAGCAACATTCCCGAGGGGATCCGCGCCCTGGCGAACGTGCAGGAGGTCCTCGACGCCATGGCGGCGCATTCGATGTAGGCTCAGGCCGCGCCGAACCAGCCGGAGGAGGGCGTGCTCCAGATCCGCCAAGGCATGGTCAGGGTCCAGCGGGCCCCCTGCTCGCTGGAGGAGTTCGGGGAGAGCGTGGGCTCGTGCAGACGAGCGTGGGCAACGTCAACAACGACGTCAACCTCGTGCACCAGAGCGTCAACATGATGATTGGCATGATGATTCAGATGAGTGCGGCAGTGCAGGCGCTGGCGACCGCGGCCAGGGTGATGCCCGAGCCGCTGGGTGTGGCCAGCGGGGACTACGAGACCCAGGCGTTCACGCTGGGCCTTGCGCCTTCGGTCCATCAGCCGACGCGCCGGCAGAGCGACGGTGGCCCCGAGACGACCGCTGCGACTACGACCACGACGTCACCGGGAGGCTCCCCGTGGGAGCTCGTGTAGGGCAGCCCGCCTGCCCCTCCTCAGCGCTGGCGCGAGGGCACCGGGTCCACTGGCCGCCGGCGGCGGCCAGTCTCTGGAACAGCGACTCGCGCTCAGATGAAGAGCCGGAGAGAGCGAACACTCTTATTTTTGCATGCTTTCCTCCTCGTCCTCCTCCAGGCCTTGAGGCCTGTTATCCATCTGGGCCTGTCTGCTCTTCCTCGTTTCAGCGCCCCGGCGGGCTCTCTCCGAGGGCCCCCGAGGCCTTCTGGTATGACGGGGATGTTTATAGCGATGGTCACGAGATTTCATGCAGTAGGGTTGTCGCCGCCGCGGTGGAGCAGCAGGCTTTCCTAGCTCCCGGCAGAGGTGCAGCTGCGAGTGGGTGCCGGGTCCAGGGGGCCCGAAGGGGTCGTGCTAGGACAGCTTTCATTGGAGTTTTTCTCTCCTCCTAGAGTGGCGCCAGAGGTAGAAAGCCGTGGGGCCCGTTGGGAGAGCGTCCCAGCTGCGATCGGCTTCAGGGTTGGGGCTCCTCGAGACCAGAGCACGTCAGAAACCTGTGGGGCCAGATCGAGCGCGAGGATCCTGGGGCCATCTGGCTATGTCCGGAGTGCCGTGTCTTTTCAGCGACCAATCGCATCAATAAAGATCGTCGAGATCCCGAGGAAAGGGATCGAGAGCTCCAGGGCGGATTGCGACATCTCATCCTCTGCGTGGAAATCGCGAAGCACCAATGCGATCGGGGTCGGTATTTCGTTTTTGAACATCCACTGTGCGCCCCGTCCTGGAACTCTCAGGTTTTCTCGCTCGTGGCCTATCTCCCACGGGCTCGGAAACTAAGGGTCGACGTGTGCTGCTTTGGGCTCCAAGTCGACGGTAGGGGGGTCGACGAAAAGCTCGCGGGAGTTCTCGCGGGCCGCCCGCGGATAGGCAGAGCCCTCGACGGTCGCTCGTGTCTAGGCGGACACCGCCGCGCTGTGCTGGAGGGCAGCCACCGGACATCGAAAGCAGCTCGACGCCCTCCTCAGCTCACTCGTCTGCTGGGAAAGGCCGTGGCAGAACAACGGAGCGGGGGTTCAAGGAAGAGTCGGCCCGCGTGGGCCGAGCTGTCCGAGGCGAGTTTCCTGGCGGCGGCGGCGGGGGGGGGGGGCGCCCTCCTCGGGAGGAAGCGGAAGAGGCGGAAGCAGGCTCCGAGGATAGTTGTGACGAGCTCGAGGCGCGTCAGCCAGGCCAGGGTTCCGGGTGGGGAACGTCACCAGACCCAGACCCCAAGGAATAAGAAAAGAGGTTCATTTACAAGCTCCATGTCAACGCGGGCCACCCTGACTCTACGAAGTTTTGCAGAGTTTTCCGGGCCCTGCGGAGGCACACCTCATCTTGTGCGCTGGGCTGGGAACAAGTTCAAGTGTTCCGAGTGTGAGGAGAAACGTCGCGCTGGCAACCGTGGGCGAGTGGCGCTGCCCCGAACGTTTCGACTCAACCACATTGTCGGAAGAGATCTCTTCTATCTCGACAATGCGGGGGCTACCCATCCTTTCGTCAACATTGTTGACCACGGCTCCAAATTCCAAGTGTGCATCAGGATCGCCCATGCTCGCGCTGCGACAGTCTGGAGCTCGTTTGTCACGTGCTGGATGAGAACCCTTCGGGGCGCCCGACTTCCTGGTGTCAGATGGCGGCCCGGAGTTCAGCGAGCGCTTTGGTCGAGGCGCCGAGCAGTGGGGCATCATGCGCCATGTGTGTGATGCCGATAGTCCCGGGCAGAATGGCCGCGTCGATGGTGCGCGGTGGATGGGTCAAAGAAAAAGTCAATGGCCGAGCTGGGCGCAGGAGCTGCCATCCCGAGCTGCCAGGGGTGGTTTCAGTCCCCTTTGGTGTTCGGACAGAACCCGAGACCCCCTCGCGATTTTCTATCTGACGACGCCCGGGGGGCCCCAGGTTGGCAGGACATGGTTCGCCCGCCTTTTGAACGCGATTCGGCCAGTGCGGAGTTTGCCGGGGCCCAGGAGGTGCGTGCCGCTGCCGGGAGGTTGGCCCTCGTGGTCAATGCCCGCGAGTAATTTGCCGTGCCTCGCGCGCCCGGGCTCCGGGACTGAAGGAGTTTTCGCCCGGCCAGTGGGTTTTCGTTTGGCGTCGTCTGAGTCGCGCCTCCTCCAGGGCAGACGCCCTTGGACGGAGACGCGACGGATGGGCCAGTCCCGGGTTGGTCGTTGTGTGAGCAAGGTATTGTGTGGGTTGCTGTGGGGGCCCGTTTGTGGAAGTGCTCGGTCAAACAGGTCGGACTTGCCAGCCCGGAAGAACAATGCGGTCTTCAGCTTTCTCAGGGCCCTCAGTGACAGGAGCTACTGCGACAGGACCACGCTCGTATAGCTTCTGCAGTGGACATTCAGCGCGAGGGTTTGCCGCCTGATGAGGCGTGGGGCGAACCATCGAGAGTCGAGGCGGACTCGGCCCCGAGGCTCCCCGGCCCCAGTCAGGGTCCGCGGGGGCCAGCGGAGGTCGGGGGCGCTCCTCTTCCCCCCTCTCCTTCGGTGGTGGGGCCGGCGGAAGGAGCCGCCAGGCTGACCGGGCTTCCTCCCTCTCCTCCCCCCTACTCGAACGCGGGATCCCTCGGAGAGGGCGAGGCTTCCTTCCATCGCGGAGGACCTCGACGGCACATCCATGCAGTCACCAGAGCAGACCCCTCCTGGGGCGTCCAGGCAAGTCATCCCAGAGCGAGACGAAGAGGGTCGGTCTGGCCAGGTTCTCCCGGGGCACACCACCTCTCCTCCTCTTCCCCCTTCAGTTCCTGGCCCGTCTCCCTGTCGAGGTCGCCCAGAGCGGCCAGGAGATGCCCCGGGATGCATCCAGGGGGCCCGCCTCGAAGCCCTCGCTCCTCAGACCGAGGCTCGGTCTGCCTCGAGCCCGCCAGAAGTCAAGAGAGTTCGGGCGGGAATGTCCGCGCCTGCGAGACCCGCTTTCGCTCCCTCTTCCTCCTCGGCTCTTCCTCCTCCTCCGTTGTCTCCGTCGCCCTTGTCTCCCGAGGTCCCCCGCCCTCCCACCGACCCGGCGCCGAGAGACGAGCGCGGGGGCAGCTCCGGCAGCCGCGAGGTCCGGACCCCTGTGGCCGAGATGGTGCGCCAGTGCGAGGAGGGCCAACCATGGCCCAGGAGTCGCCCTCGCCCTCGGACCATCCGAGGATTTCCCCACCCTCCCTCCGTCCTCCTCCTCCGGCGGTGGCGATGGCGGCGATGGCGATGTCGGCGGCGGTGTCCGGGCCTGGCCAGTGAGCCAGCGGCGTGGCTAAGTTGAGTCTAGTGAATGGGCCATGGCGGCCAGTGGAGGAGGAGAAGTCAGTCTTGAGAATCTGTCCCCGGCTGAGAGGTCAAAGCTTGCGGATTCCGAAGCCAACGAGTCGGGGGGAATTGGGGCCGTCGACATCATCTCCCCCGCCCGCGCGGTTGTTGCGAGGAAGTCTCAGCTGGGCCGCATCATCGCGAGCCGGTTGGTCCGTCAGTGGAAGCCCGTGGAGGGCGCTGGATCCGAGCGCCAGGCCAAATCTAAGTGGTGTGTCCATGGTCACCGAGATCTGGGCCCAGGGTCGCTGCAGGTATGTGCCCCCGCGCCACAGACCTCCAGCATAATGGTGTTCACCCAGGTCCTGATGAACATGGGGCTCCTTGCTGACATCGCCGATGTCAAAAACGCGTTTTGCCAGTCCCACCCCATGGCCAGGGCCCAGGGCCTCGTGTGCGTTGAGCCCTGCGAGGGCATAGACCTCCCGAAAGGATCCCTGATGAGCCGGAAGATCAACGTGTGCGGATTAGATGATGCGCCAGCGGCGTGGAGACGCACGGCGGTGAACCTCCTGTCCCAGCACGGCTGTAATAAGAGTCTTTTGGTGCCATGTTGGGGGGTCCAATATGGGCCCGATGCCGAAATATTCAATTCGATGCTGTTGGAAGCGGACGATTTCATCATAGGCAGCAGCTCGCCCGCAGCCCGGACCTGGATCAGACTGCTTTTGGAATCCCGCTTTAAGTTTGGTGCGTGCCGTGACTGCCATGGCGCCCCCGTTGAGTTTGCGGGCAGACGCGTGGTCATCAGCTCCCAGAAGGCTACTCTGGATCAAGGAAAGTATATCCTCGAAGAGATCAAGCCTCTCGCGATGACACGCGGCCGCCTCTCTTCGAAGACTAGCCCTCTTGATCAGTCTGAATTCGTAGCGCTGAGATCCCTTGTTTTCTTTTTTTCACTGGGTGGGTCGAGAGCCCGTGCCCGGGCCAGAAGCCGCGGGGGTGGTTCGCATTCTGGCGAGCAGGCTGAAGGCACCGACCACGGGTGACGTGGCACTGGCGAACAAGATGGTGCGTTACCTGCGAGCCTCCGCTTCTGGAGGACTCACCGCGTGGAAATTGGATCCCGAGCGCGTGGCTTTTATTTCCTTCTCCATTGAGGGGGGGGGTCGGTGCTTTTGATGACGTCTTCGACGATCGTGGCCCCCCCGAGGATCCCACGAAGGGCGCCTGGATGGTGCTCGCCGCTGGTTGCAGTGTACTAGAGAATCGATCAGTGCGCGCTTCCATCTTGGGCTGGCGCAGCTCGAAGCTGCGACGCAAAGTGTCCTCGACTCTGGCAGGTGAAACTCAAGCCCTGTCCTCGGCGGTGGCGGAAGTGGAATATTTGTAGGTCCACAATGGAAATATTATGTTCCAGGATGTTGACAGATAGGTTCATCCTAGATGCTCCCGGCTCTTCACTGCCGTGCTCAGAAGCAACTGCAGTCTCGGCTCCCGGGAACGTCAGGTACATGTGGTAGAGGCTAAATCTATATATGACACAATGCTTAAGGAGGGCAAGGCGTCTGCCCGTGACCGATGGACGGCCATCGACCTCGCTATCATATGTATCGCCTTCGAACGGGCCCAAGGCGCGGTTCGCTGGATTCCCCGCGGCCGGATGCTGGTCGACTCCCTGACGAAGGGCGACATCGCGAAGGGGAATGCCGTTCTTTTCGATTTGATGACGAGCGGCAGACTGGTTCTAATGGACGAGGGCGCCGAGGTTGAACGCCGTCGTGCCCAGCCAGGGCTCAAGAGCCGTGCTCAGGCAGCCTCCTGGCAGGTTTTGGATGAGACGGTGTGTATCCCGTGGAAGGAGCTCCAGGACCAGATCCGGGTTGGTGGTGGTGGTGGTTTCTCTTCTCCTCTTTCAGTTTCCAATGCCAGTTTGTATGCCTTCCAGCCATCTCATTTTTTATTGTTGTCTCTTTGCTGTTATCCCCTCGTTCTCTTTCAGGGGCAGCGACAGGCGGCTCAGTGCAGCCTGTCCTCCGTTGGTCACAGCGACCTAACGGACACGGGGTGCAAAACCAGGGGGGAAGTTCGTTCGACCTGTGTAGCAGGAGTGCAGCATATTCGCGAGTAGGTTTTGCTTTAAGTTTCATCGAGTGTGTCTTACCGTTGGGACACGTTTGGTTCAAGGGAAAGCATTTATTGCCCCTGCTGCTACGGCAGTATGTCGTGTTCGCTGATTCGTAGCTTGTGATTAAATTTTGCACAGCTTCTGTAGCGGTGCGGCGTTGCCGTGTCTGGGTGAGCTCTCGTATTATTTGGGCTGGGCCAGATTCTTCACTTAGTTCGTTGGTGGTGTTATGATGCAGCGATGTGGCTCGGATGGCGGACGGATGGGGCCACGGTGGGATTGTGGGGCCAGGAAGGGTCGCCCTCTGGTCTGGATAGGACTGGGCCACCTTGCACAACGTGCCCCCCTATCGGCAGAGATGGCGTCCCAAATGCGAAGCTGTATTTGCATCCTCGCGCTATCTGGCAGGAGGGATGCCCCCCCTCCTCCCCCATGCTATGGCGTGCTGCTTTCTGCCGTGCTCTTCTACGAACTGCCATGCCGTGCTCTACCATGCTTTGCGTACCCTATAGCGATCATTTCCTTGTTCGACATCCGATTGGGCGAGTCACAAAGGACATCTACGCCATGGTAAGGGATGGGAGGAAGGGATAGGACGTCAGATATGACGCGAACGCACCTAGCTTGCCCGCCTCCCCTCCCCCGCCACCACCCCAGCCTGCCCTGCTCGCGCCTTCAAGCGCTCGCGCCTGTCTTGCTCGACCCACCCCCCTCCTGTGT
The DNA here is from genome assembly GCA_963575745.1 of Prorocentrum cordatum. Classification (NCBI taxonomy): domain Eukaryota; class Dinophyceae; order Prorocentrales; family Prorocentraceae; genus Prorocentrum; species Prorocentrum cordatum. The sequence goes on along the minus strand of CAUYUJ010017366.1, from coordinate 64,599 downwards.
TTTTTTTCCACGGCACCCTTGCCGCCTTGAGCTGGACGACGGCGGCGGCGCCTTCACGCTTTTGGCCTCCGTGGACGACTCTGGCCTGGCGGTGGTGAGCGCAGGAGGGAACGGGCAGGGCTCGGCCCCTCGCCGAACGGGACGTGTGAGACTGAGTGTGTGGGTGTGTGGGGGCCGGGTTGAATTGTCGATTGAAGGTCAGGCGGGTAGCCCAAGGGCATTGCGGGTACAGGTGATGTTCGGCAGGCAGCCTCTATTGACATCCTGGCACAAAACAATTAGCCATGTGGCCGCGGGAAGACGTGCGAGGGAAGAGGGAGGCGCTGGTTTTCGGGAAAGGACGGTAAGGCGCGGAACGTGCAGGCCGCCGGTGCAGAGCGGAGTAGGAGGGCGTTTGGGCTCGGAAGCTGTGGGGAGGGCGTGGCCATAGCAGATTGTGTTTTTTTTTTTTTTTTTTTTTTTTTTTTTTTTTTTTTGTTTTTTTTTTGCATAGGGGACCTCTGGTTCGCGGTCAGTGGCTCTTCGTAGACACAACGAGCCATGGCCATGCCGAAGCTACGGTCGTCGCCACCGCAACCGTTACCTTCGCCACCCGAACAGCAGCTACCACCAGAAGCAGCGCCAACGCTACAGCCACTTGGCACTACCGCGCCACTGGTGCCGAAAATCAACCGCCTGCCCGCCCACCCCACGTTTTCCCGTCCATCCTTTCGCCCACCAACCCACCCACCCACCCACCTACCACCCATCACACGCCACCAGCCACCATCCACCAGCCAACCCTCCACCGACCAACAACCCACCACCAGTGACCCACTACCTGCCATCCTCGAACCAACACTCAATCATCCACAAGCCGCCACCTACCACCCACCGCCCCACACCCACCATCTATAACAAGACAGCCACCGCCCAACACCCACATGCCACCCATCACCTAACACCATCCGCCTCCGCCCATGGACACAACTCCCACAACCCATCACCCCACCCATCCACTTACCCTCCTTCTTCCGCCCCTCACCACCTCTCGCCCGCCGCACATCGCCCACCCATCATCTATCATAATTCATCGACCCACACACCACCATCCTCGACCACCGCTATCACCACCGCCATCCACCAGACCATCGGATCACCAACACCATCACCCACCACCACCACCGACCACGGACCAAGCTACGGTGGCTGTGATGATGAGGTTGAGGAAGAGGAGGAGGAAGAGGAGGAGGAGGAGGAGGAGGAGGAAAAGGAGGAGGAGGAGGAGGAGGAGGGGGAGGAGGAGGAGGAGGCGGAGGAGACGGAGGCGGAAGGCGGTGGTGGAGGAGTATGGGGGATTGGCTGCGGTAGGACGAGGGAGGAGGGAGGAGGTCGGTCGGTCAGTCGCCTGAGCTCTGCCAGGGACGTGAGGGCAACAGTGGCAGCCCCCGGCCCAGGAGGGAGGAGGAGGATGGGAGGAGGACGTTTACATTATGTTTGAGGAGGACAGTGGGCAGGAGGAGGATGAGCATGAGGATGAGGAGGAAGAGGAGGCGCAGAAACAGGAGGATAAATAATGAAGGAATGCATGGGGAGGGAGGTTGATGACGAGAAAGAGGAGGGCCAGACCAAACTCAAGCTGTATCAACGATGCTGCAGTACGCCCTCCCGTCCCAGGCCCTGCTCAGCAGCCCCAGCAGGTATTCCTTCCCGCGTCCCACGGACCCTCTGTTGCGGCGGGAGCTTCGTTCTGACAAGGATCGGCGGCGAGCGAGGGGGGGGAAATGAGAAGGAGAATGCCTTTTCGGAAGGCGGCGTGACTTCTCAAAAGCCCTCGCGCCTTCTGAGAAGTTTCTCGTGTCTTTGGGGAAGGTGCAGACAACTTCTCAGAAGGCCGTGGGACTTCCGAGCCTTCTGAGAAGGCCGGCCCCCTTTGATGGTGGTTTTCGGGTCATAACTCGGGCCTCCGGCGGCCGTTCGGGACGATCCGTGCACCCCCAGCACGCCCTCAACGAGGCGCAGCTGCTGGAGCGCATCCCGAGGCTGGAAACCCGCCGAGAAACGACGACGACGCCCAAAAACCTCGACCCTCAAACCCGAAACTCTCGAAACTGACTTCCTCCCTGGGCTCGCCGCCGAATGGAATGGCTTTCAGAACTTCGCGCTACAGGAATGTGCGACAAGGCGGGGACGTGCAGTGTTCAAGGACGTGTGGCGGCTGCCCCCCCGCTGGAACAGACGTGGACCTCTCCGCATTCGGGTGGCTGTCGACGGTCCTGCAGAGTTCGAGGAGACCAGGCGTCAGCTCACGAGCTTTTGCTCAGAGGAGGTAACGGTACCCATACCGCTACCCTTCCTTCGTTTTCCCCTTTCTGGGCCTCCTGGGAGGCCTTCGTCGCCACCGCTGGATTCGCCTCGAAACCCTGGTCAGAACGCAGGTCTGATGAGTAGCGGTATCGGTACCTTTTGGATTCTCCATTTGTAATTTGCTCCTCTGCCCCCCGGCCTCCTTTTTCCTCCTCCTGTGCCTGTGTATTTGTCCATTCTGTTGAATCTTGTTGCGTTTGATTTTCCCACGCGTCCGCCAGTGATGTACGGCTTCAGTCAGTCAGTCAGGCGGGAGCCCCATTTTGAAAAGGATCCTCGCTCCATCCCTGACGAAGTCTCAAGCGAGAGCCCCTCTCTGAAGAGGCGCCGCCCTCTGTGCGTGTAACTGATGCCAGGTCTTATCATTCTGGCAACAGATCCAAGAAAAGTCTCAGACGACAGCCCCAATTTGAAGAGGAAGCCTTCTCCATCCAGGTGTGCACAGTTTTACGACGAGTGCGTGGGGCCACGACATAGCCGAATTTTGAAAGCCATCCTCCCTCCATCCTTGAAACTGTTGTTGCTTTGAGACGAGTGTGCGCGGCGCGAGGTCGAGAGCCCCATCTTGGTTTCGAGTCGCCTTACAGCTGTGCAGCTCTTGGACTTTCACTGACGAGTGCGCGCGGCGTCAACGCGAGAGCCCCATTTTGGAAACGATTCGCCCTCCATCCGTGTAACCACTGGGCGTTTTAAGCTTCAAGGATGTGAGCAGTTTGTCGCACCCCTGCCTGGGTTGCGGTGGTGCGAGATGCAGATTTTGCTGATCGTGAAGAGGGGCGGTGGACCAGGAGGAGCAGAAAGAGGAGCGAAGGAGGAGAACGAGGATGGGGGACCATGCTTCTCAGTCGCTGTGCCAGGCGGTACCCTCGCGCTGCAGGCCGTGCCGCTGTTCCCGGAGCAGGCGCCTTCCCCTTTCTCAGGGAGGACCGCCGCCGAGGGCTTTTTTTTGACATCAACGCCAACGCCTCCAAAACCTTGGACTGACCAAGGTAGCGGGCCAGCAGCGGAGGGGGATGCTGGCTCCCTGACACAGACCTAAAGCCTGAGTCATCAGCGCAAGTGAGACAGCTCGAAAGACCAAAAGGGTCTCTGCGTCCTGGTGATCCAGAAGTGTGCACCTGCCGCAGCATCTCTAAGAGAGGGGCAAGCACACAGGTCCACAGGCGGACGCCGAGCTGCGAGCGCAAAACAATCCAAATGCAGGGATACTGCAAATGGACAGGCTATCTCGTACCGACTGCCTTCGGCTGTGCAAGAGGGACAACGGTCGAGACAGCGCCCTGCCACGAGAGCCTCGATAACCCCCAGTGGCGGAGGGCAGAGAAGGTGGGACGAGCGAACGCACATACGCACGAGGACGCCCGCCCAACGCCAACAAAAGAGAGATGTTGGGACCAAGAGCCCCAGGCTCAAGGCCACGGCAACACCAGCCGAGCCACAGTCGGGATGGAGTCACCCCCGTGCTCGGAACAGGGAAGAAGTGCACCCTAGATGTGCTCGTACCTTCCCCCAGAAGTGGGGTGTCTGACACGCGTGCACGACGGACGCACGCACAACGAGACAGCACACAACAAATCCAAATGAACAAAATTCGACCACCCACACAAGGACGACGAGCCCGCAGCCCCTGGTGCAGCCAGCGCCAGGACGACCGTCGGACTCGCCCCAGATGTGGGGTATAGCACGGATGCCTGCCAAAAGGGTCAGACGCATCGGGCCGTGCTGACAAAAACAAAGAGAGACGGCGTACCCACGCCAACAAGAAAAACTCGACCACCCACACAAGGACGACGAGGCCAGCAGTCCCTGGTGCAAACAGCGCCAGGACGACTACCAACCTCGCCCCAGATGTGGGGTATAGCACGGATGCCTGCCAAAAGGGTCAGACGCATCGGGCCGTGCAATCAAAACGAAAACGGAATGGCGGCCCTGCGCCACAGAAACTTCAATCCGAACTGTCCGACTCATCCTGGCGACGCCTCGCCAGGAAGAAAGGTGTGTCCTGTCGCATTTTTTGGGGTCCCTGCCTCATCTCCTGCTGAGGGGGCTCCGACGCAACTCGACCACTCGAACCGGGTGCCTGCACAGGCACATCCGAAGCACCGTCGGCGAGAGCAGCGAGGGCAGCAGCAGAGTTGAAACACTGGATCAGGCCTTCAGTGTCCACCGTAACGCCAGACATCCTCAGCTGATACCTGGGGTGGAGGCCTTTGCACAAATATTCCCAACCCTGCTTGCACGCACGCGAAGGGACCGAAACACATTGTTTACTGAGTCCACGAATATGGCCTCCGCAGGTGAGGCATTTACATCTAAGACAGATAAAGAGCACAGAGTTGTCAGAACACGGAAAAGCCACCGTCCGATGGCCTAAGGCGTCCTGAGAGTCTGCGTGGACTAAAGAGGATCGAGAGCAGGAACCTGGAGCTGGCTTCGAAAAGGCACGGTTCCCCTTCAAACAGTGAGCGCGCTTCCAGATTCCGCCCCACGACCTCCAGTCGTGCCCTGGCGCCTCCTTCTTCGGACTCTTTACCTCTGGGAGTCTGCCGGCCCCATCCAGATCCACATGAGGCCACAGAGGGAGCACATGCACAGCAACTTTCAAGGTGGCCCTCGCCAATGACACGAGGCGATCGGCCTCCTGCAAAAGAGAATCATCCGTGGGGTGAAGGCGGACCGCATGCTTGGCACCCACGTCAGCGTGGTGGTTGCCAAGACGGCGCCACCGCCCCTCAGCTGAAATCCCAGGTGCGTCCAGGTCAAGGTGGGCAGCCACCTTGGAACAGGCCGCCATCCCCGAGACCTGACCATGCACTTGAAGAGAAGCCCCTGAATACATACGCTTAGGCGAGAGCTGAAGCTGCTTGTCAAGCGCAGCAGTCTGGACCACATTACTGCAATCTGAATACGCATGGCATTCAGAAGGATGGGTCGAAAGAACATTGGCCCAGGTGACCGCATTGAATTCAGCGCTCTGAGGAGTCTGAGGGTAGGGGCCCCAAACAGGGGCCCTCAGCTCGGCCACAAGATCGCCCGAATTGTCGACCATGCAGACGGAAGAGCCAGCCCTAGACAGCTCCTTGACAGTATGACGGGAGCATGAACCGTCCACAAAAAGGGACCCCCACACTCTATTGCTGACAGGGACTCCGTCAGGGTCCGTCTCAGGCATCTTATGCCAGATCAGGGTCGGACCATCGTCTTGCTCATCGGCCGTCCGAGGGAAGGAGTCGGCGGGGTGCCGAAAGGCGCCAGATATAAAGACAAAAAGCTCGTCGTCATCTCCAGGCGCCTTAGCGGACAGGGCGGCCTCAATCACCTCGCTGTCAGTAGCCTCGAGCCGAGCGGTGGCAGCATCAGGGACAGGGCATTCCCACAGCCGATGGAAGATGGTGTCGTTAGCCCCGCAAAGAACACAACGCGGATCGGCATCGTACCCGAGGGCCCTGGCGCGAGCCTGAGTCGTGATGGCCTCAGTGGAGAAGGCTCTAATTCTGGCCTTCTGAAGGGCCGTATAACGCTTGCTACGAGATAGATTCCTTGACGACGTCATAACACAAACGATAAGAGATTCCCCGACTGGCAGCAGCATCTCTTTCCAACATGCTCAGGTATCCCGCTCGGACCAGGGATCCAACAAGAGCAGGCGAGAAAATCCCAAGGGGGATGGATTTCCCAAAATCGTCGACCAGGGTCATGAAGTTAGACATGCTCCACCCTAATCTCAGAAGAGACATCCTCATGGCCGTGATCGGCCCAGCGACCTTTCTCCAACTGCAACAGGGGTCGGACAAAAGTAGCAGCCCAGGCAATCCTCAAGGTGGGCAGGGGAACCGCCCAGCTGAAAGCACTTGTCTGCCTGAGCCAGATCTCTTTGCTCCATCTGAGAATGGGAGCTGTGGCCGTGCGCTATGTCGGGTCATTGCCAGCAGGGCGAGCACCGTGAGAGACCTCAGCCGACTGTGAGGGCGCACAACACTAAAGAGGCGTCGGCGCAGCAAACTAAGGTCGTGATCACTTATGCCCGTGACTTCGGAGCCGTGCGAGGCCCCCGCCAGGGGCCCAGCTGAGAAGACCTTTAAGGCAGAAGACCGTGTAAGCACCTTAGCCTGCCGCACTAGGCGCCGCGCCGCTCTGCCAGCCTTGGCGAGCCTGGCTTTCATCTTGGCCGAACGTCCAGCATCTCTAACAGCGCGGCCTGCCGAGTAGTCAACTCCAAGGTTGACAGCTGAACCTGTGCAGCGCTGGCACAGATGTCTGAGACGAGAAAGCACCTGCGAACCCACGCACTTTGAGCTGGACGCGATGGCCGTTTTCTCAAGGGCGAAGGGGCATCCGAAAACTTCCTGGACGACCGGGTCGAGCGCCTGGGCCTTTCGAACGATCGAGTCAATGACGACTTTCGGGGGGCCAGTCGAATACAAACCTTGATCATCAATGTGAACGTCCAAAGAAGCAGAAGGCGAAAGGGGGGTGCTGTCGTACCCTTCCATACAATAGACACGGATGAGGGTGGTGGCCATTGAACAGCCAGCGATGATGCCGTTGACACAGAAATATGGGCCCTCGAGCCAGCCTCCCAGGCTGAGGCAGCGACCAACTTTGTAGGCAAAGATGCAAAACCTGGCTATCACCATCGGGAAACCGAGCCTGCGACAACGGTCTTCTAAACGCTCAAGGTTAATGTTCTCGTAGAATTTAGAAAGATCGAAGAAAATGCTGCAATTGGCTTGGCCCTGAGCGACTCCCGCCTCGGCTGTCACAGGCTGGCGCCAAACAACGTCAGCTGCTCCCCGAAGTTGGCCAGCAGCCCAGTACTCACGGGGGTGGGCCAACTCCCAGGCAAGCGCCAGGGGTCGCCTGCAGCGCCCCCGCACCCTGTACCAGGAGCAGAACACCCCTTTGGGTCTGTAGCCCCCAGTCGGCTCCGCCGCCGAGGGCCGCCGCAGTTTCCCTGTGAGAGAGGAGGCCGTAGGAGGAGGAGGAGGAGGAGGAGGAGGAGGAGGAGGAGGAGGAGGAGGAGGAGGAGGAGGAGGAGGAGGAGGAGGAGGAGGAGGAGGAGGAGGAGGAGGAGGAGGAGGAGGACCAGTGCAAACCCGAGAGTCGCCGACGATATGGCAACAAGCCATCCCTCTGAGTTTCCTCTTCACAGGCCCCTGCAAGTGTTGGGTTTCACTGAGGAAGGTGTCCCCTTTGAAAACAACCGTCTGAAAATCTTGAGCAGTGCCAAAACACCGTTCCTGCGTCTTCAGCGCCGCTAACTAACGTGACAGTTGCTTCCGGACGATTCCGATTCGTGCCAGAACACCTTTCCTGGGAATTTACTTCCGCGAGCCCACGTAACTGTTGCGCCCTGACAGTCTCCCATCGTGCCACAATAATCTTTCTGGAATTGTTGTAAACTCTTGAGACGGATGTGCGCGGCGCTAAGGCGAGAGTCCCATTTTGAAAATGAGCCGCCCTCCATCCGTGAAGCTCTGTCAAGCTTTAGACGAACGTGCGCGGCGTCAAGGCGAGAGCCACATTTAACAAACAGCCCGCCCTCCATCCGTGAAGCTCTTGCAAACTTGTAAGACGATTGTACGCGGCGCTAAGGCGATAACCACATTTTGAAAAGGAGCCGCCCTCCATCCGTGAAGCTCTTGCAGTTTTTGAGACGAAGGTGCGCGGCGCTCAGGCGAGAGCAACATTTTGAAAAGGAACCGCCATCCATCCGTGAAACTCTTGCAGACTTTCAGGACGAATGTTTGCGGCGTCTAGGCGAGAGCCACATTTTGAAAAGGAGTCGGCCTCCATCCGTAAATTTCGGGCAAATTCCAAGCGTGAGGGTCATCAGTGGTGAGGACGTCTAGGCGAAACGCCCGGCCTGCCCTGCTGACACGTCTCGGGGTGCGACAAGGAGGACTTATATAGAAGGACGTGTAATGGAGGGGATGGGGAAGGAGAGGGGAAGGGGGAGGAGAAACAGGAGAAGCAGGAGGATGATTCGCAGGAAACGCAGGATGATGATAAGTAGGAAGCTGAGGAGGAGGTGGAGGAGGAGGAGGAGAAGGAGGAGAAGGAGGAGAGAAAAGGACGGAAAAGCAGGATGATGAAGAGAAAAGTGAGGAGGGAAGGGGAGGGAGCGTAAGGAGGAGCAGGAGGAGGGGAGAAGGCAAGCTAGGTGCGCTCGCGTCATATCTGACGTCCTACCCCTCCCGCAATCCTTTACCATGGTGTAGATATCTATTTGCACAGTTTGATGTCGTAGCATGGCATAGCATTTCATGGCATAGCATGGAATTTAATATCAACGTGTAGCATGCCATATCATGGCGTGGCGACTCCCCAGTGTGGGGGGGGGCTTCTGCGGCCCAAACCATCAACGAATCGACACCGAATCGGGGGGCCATTTTCTAGATTTTGGGGCCTATTTGGAAGATCCGAAAACCATGCCGTGGCATGGCACTGGAAATCATGACCCCAGTGCTGCAGCGGGAGCACGATTCGGAACGAGCGGAAACGCGGAATTGAGGCTAGCGCTGCAGCGGGAGCACGATTCGGAACGAGCGGAAGCGCGGAAATGAGGCCAGCTCTGCAGAGGGATCACGATTCGGAACGAGCGGACGCCCGAAAATGAGGCCAGCGCTTCAGCGGGAACAGCATTTTGCACAAACACCCAGTTCCGGTTTGTTAAAAACAGTATTCGGAGGGGTCCAGACATCTTTCGGACGTCATCAGGGGAGAGAGGAGAGGAGTATTCATACAGTGCAGTTGCAGAGGGGATAGAGAGCCACCTCCCTGCTCATTTGCCAGGTGTGTCATCGACCAGCGTTGGCTGCACAGCACCGATCACACAGCGTGTGGAGGGAACAGGTTCTGGATCTGCGGCGGGGCCCGCTGGCGGCTCGCAACAGGCGTGCACTTCTCTTGAAGTTCTCGCGCTGCAGCCCAGGGACTGCCTGGGTGCTGGAGCAGGGGCGAACACCCATCCACCCCGAACTAAGCTCTCTTGCGTCGTGGCGCGGCCGAGGCAAGCCGCTCGCGAGCCGGGGCGAGACCTGGACACGGAGTCGCGAATTAGCCCGCATGCAAGAGGGGGAGGGAGAGGGGGAGAGGGCGGCCGCGGAGAAGGGGGCCGAAGCGCGGGGGCATTCTCACGCAGCGAGGCCGCAGAGAGTGCGCGGGAATGACCGGGCTGAAGGGCAGCCCTTGGCAGCGATCGCGGGGCGGCATCACGACGCACCCAGGGGCGGATCAGCCGCAGTACGGGCGTAGCCCAACAAGTGGAAGAGGGGGAGCGGCAGGCTGCCGGAAATCCAGGGCGCCAGGCGGGATGAGGCAGCGGCGTGGGCGCCCGGCGGCGGGCCAAGGGCGCGGTGCCACAGCTGTTTGAGCTGTGGTCCTTACCCCCAGGCAGCCCATCGGCCTCGAAACCCATCTCGAGGGATCGTCGACAGGACATATCCCTTCCCAGGGGCGAGGGGATATCAGCTCTCCTAGCTGTGGCCAGCCAGCAGAGTGGAGGAGAGGAGAGGGCGGGGAGCGGAAGCCGGCGCCATCTGCCGCCCCGTCGGTGCGGGAAGCGAGGCGGCAGTGCCGTCGCCGGTGCGGCTGGGCTGCCAGAGCCCGGCATCGCCGGCGCCCCTGTCGCCCGCGGCCGCGCTGAGCGCTGCCGGTTGGCCCTGGGGGGGCGCTCTCCTGGAATGAGAGGGGATAGGAAGGATGGGGGGTGGGTAGGGGTGGGTGGGAGGAAGGAGCGGGAGGGAGTGGGCCGGGAGACGCCGACTTCACACTTGCACCCATCGTTGCCAGGCCCATCCTGGTCTCAGCATCGATGCAGGTGCCCTCTGGGCCTGGCCAGGAGGGCTGTCACACTGATCCTGGGCCCAGGTCCGTCTGGCCAGGATGAGTCTTGGTGTGTAGTTTGCATCCTCCAGACATGAAGTGTGTGTGGCGATCAGGGCGGAAGGACTGGAGTCGGGAGGAGTGGAATAGAGTCGGAAGGAAGTATGACCAGAGGGGAGCAGTGATGAAGGAAGTTTTTTGGAGCAGGATGTCTAATCAAATCAACATGGCCCGCCTCCTCGCAGTGGATGTGCTGCTCAATGGGGACGGGATGGTTCCTGCTCCTCTTGCTCCAGCTTCCCCTGTGTCTCCTTCTGCTCTCCCCAGCTCTCCCTTGCACGTCTTGCTTCAATGCTCGATTACTTTATTCGTAATCGGAGCTCTCTTTTCCGACGGCCATGAGGGAGGATACAGCGAGAAGGCAGGAGGAGGAGGAGGGGGAGGAGGCGAGAACGGGGGAGGAGGAGGAGGAGGAGTAGGAGGAGGAGGAGGAGGAGGAGGAGGACGAGGAGGCGGATGATGATGGTGATGATGATGACGAGGATGATGATGATGGTGGCTGATTATGATGATGACGATGATAATGATGATGGTCGTGGTTATGGTGGTGGTGGTGGTGGCGGTGGTGGTGATGATGATAATGATGATGGTGGTGGTGATTCTGATGATGCTGACGATGATGTTTGCGATGATGACGATGATGATGATGATGAAGGTACTGATGATGATGCTGCTGCTGGATGGTGATGCAGATTATGATGATGCTGATGCTGATGCCAATCATGACGATGATTGTGATGATGATGATGACGATGATGGTGATGAGTGCAGATGATGATGATGATGATGATGTTGATGATGATGATGATGATGATGATGATGAGGATGATGAGGATGATGAGGATGATGATGCTGCTGATGATGATGACGCTGATGCTGACGCTGATGCTGATGCTGATGCTGGTGATGATGATGATGATTGTGATGATGATGATGATGATGATGATGATGATGATGATGATGATGATGATGATGACGATGATGATGCTGATGCTGATGCTGATGCTGATGATGATGATGCTGATGATGATGATGATGATGATGATGATGATGATGATGATGATGACGAGGAGGATGAGGAGGATGAGGAGGATGAGGAGTGATAGTATGAAAGCAGGGAGGAGAGAAGGCGGCAAGCTAAGTGCGCTTGGGCCATATCTGACATCCGACCCCTCCCTCCCTTCCCCCTTCCCATTGCGCTGAATTCTTTTCTATCCACTGGCTGGGGTATCCTAGACGTCCTTGCTCCTCAATTGACTGACCCCTCTGTGTGATGGGCAAGAAGAAAGGACAGCTTTGTACACTGGACGATGAGGAGAATGGGGAGGTGGCGGATGAGAAGGAAGAGCAGGAGGACCAGGGGAAGGCGGAGGAGGGAAAAGGAGAGGGACGGCAACGACGAGGAACGAATCGATCCTGAAGTATGGCCTGCGCTGGTGTAAGGGCGCAAAACGTCGGGAGCAAAGCGTCGATCCTGAAATGCGACCAACGCTGCAGCGGGAGCATAACTTGTCAGAGCCGAGGGCGAACAAGCACATAGGGCAAAACAGCGTTTGAAACCCTGTGTGCGACAGCACCTCTGCGGGAGTGGGTGCGCCATCGCGCAGCACAGTATCGGGGGAGAGGCGAGAGTAGTGCGTGCATGCGCTGTAACTGGAGAGGGCGAAGGCAGGAGAAGGGCTGCAGGGAGGAAGGCGGGGGGATGGAGCAGTGAGCAGGGTGGAGGGACCCGCCACGCGCACGACCAGCCTATCAGGACCACGGCGCACGCAGGGCGCGCGCCGCATTACCTCTTTGCATCGTGAGGCGGGTCTCCCGCAGCGGGAACTCGCTCGCCTCTCGCCTCCAGCCCCAGCGGCTCGACGCTTCGAGCGCTGACGGGCCCCGCCAGAAGGTGCGATCCGATGCAGGGCCCCTGGTGCTCCACTCGCGTGGGTTGTGCGCTGCGGCGACGATTGCCGGATCGCGAGCGCGGCAGGCGCTCTTCTGCCCATCCCTCCCCTCCCCGATACCTTCCCCTTTTCTCCTTTCTCCTCCCCTCCTCCTCCCCTTTCTTCTTTCTCCGCTTTCCCTTCTCAACCCTTTCTCCTCTCTCTCGTTTACTTAATGGATTATCCTTTATCATTGCTCCTTTTAACCGCTCTGCTGCCACGCTGTCCTGCTCTCCTTCTCTCTTCCGCCCTCCATGCCTCCACTTCTACCCCTCCCCTCTGTTTGCCCTCTGCCGTCCTCCTCAGGCCCGTCCCTGCTCACCCCCATCCCCTCCGTCCTCTTCTATTCCAGTTCCCCCCTCTCGTCCTCTGCCTCACCGTGGGTCGGGGTGCGTACATCCTCAGTGGGCCTCGGGAACGGCAGGGCAGTTTTCTGACTGTTTTCAGTTACTCCGACGGTAGGATCCCGTATGATAATCTTCCAAACTAATCTAGAAATAATTCCATCGTCGTCCTTGTGATTACGGAGGCTCTCTTCCTGTCTGGTATCTGTTGGTCCTTGCCGACGCTTACAAGCTTGATTGAGGATGACCGCCTCGGATTACAAAGGACGCCCGACAAAGGAAAGATGCTCCTGCTGGAGATTTTCTGAAGATTCAGACTCACAGGTGTCACCCAACCTGTGAGTTTTTAGAGGGAATCTCCCGATGGCCGCCTCGGAGTAATACACGACGGGGGGCCTGTAGGGCGGGGCTCGTGCTCGAGACTTCCTCGTGATTCACTTACAGGCAGGCGCCCGAGACATCCTCTCAATGTGCTCAGGAACGAGACTCCCACTTGAGACTTCCTCAGGATTCAGGCTCCCAGTGTCCCGATGGCCGCCTCGGATTACCAGCGTAAGGTGGGGACCCCATAGGGAGAGGGCTCTCGCTCGAGACTTCCTCGCAAATCACTCACAGACAAGGCTCCCGCCTGAGATATTCTTTAGTTTGCTCGAGACAGGCTCCCGCTCGAGGCCTCCTTGGGATTCAGGCTCCCATGTGTCACCAAACATATGTTCTAACATGGTATTCCGATGGCCGCCTCGCATTACTATCATGATCTGCGCGCCACAGGGAGGGGGCTCCCGCTCGAGACTTCCTCGCACTCACTCACCGACGAGGCTACCGCCCGAGACTTCCTCAGGATTCAGGCTCCCAGGTTTCGCCAAACTTGTGTTTTTACATGGTATTCCCGCCTCGGAGTTGCGAACATGGTCTGCGCGCCCCATCGGGAGGGGCCTCCCGCTCGAGACTTCCTCGCACTTCCCACTCACCGACGAGGGTCCCGCTCGAGATTTCCTCGGGATTCAGGCTCCCAGGTGTCACCAAACTTTTGTTTTGTCATGGTAATCCGATGTCTGCCTCGGATCACCAACATGATCTGCGCGCCCCATGGGGATGGGGCTCCCGCTCGAGACTTCCTCGCACTTCACTCACCGACAAGGTCATGATGGCGGATGGTTGTGATAGGATGATGATAGTCATGATGATGGTAAATATGTGATCGTGATGATGATGATGCTGATGATGATGATGATGATGAGGATGATGATGATGATGATGCTGATGATGCTGATGATGATGATGATGATCATGATGATGATGATGATGGTGATGATGATGATGATGATGATGAGGATGGTGCATGGCCATGATGGGATGGTGATCGTGATGATGATGACGATGATGATGATGACGATGATGATAATTGTGGATGGTCAAATATGATGTTTCTGCTGCTGATGATGGTGATGGTGGGTGATCAGGATGAGATGGTGATAGTGATGATGATGGTCATGATCTTAATGATGGAGGAAGTTCTCTCTCTCTCTCTCTCTCTCCTGTGCAGGGCCTGTGCAAATAAAAGGATGTGGGGAAATTACTGTTGCTGGAGAATGGCAACGGCATCATATTGCTCTCGGGAATGGGAACAACGACGGCTCTTGGATTGGTGCCGAGAGAAAACGGCGATAACCGTGAAAAGATGGCGCTGGAGCGGGCCAGCACAAGTTGCAAAACGGAACTGGCAAAAAAACGGCCCTGCCATTTTCACGGCCCCTGTAAGGGTGCGCCCACTGGTTGCCCCGACGACGGCCGCCGCCGCGGCAGGGGGACGTGGAGGCGCGAGCCCTTGCGAGCGACCCGCCATTCTAGCTTCCTCCCTGCGTGTCCTCTTCAGGCGTTGCGTAATAAGGCGGTGATAATCGACTACTCGTAAGAGCCACCCTTCGAAGGAGTGACCTTTGGTGCGGGCCCGCTGGGGTCCCCCGATGTCCGAACGCGATGCGGTAGTAGCGTCTTGCGCGCTTGTATCTGATCCCCCGGGCCCCCCCCAAAGCCGCACACCCTAAGTCATTCTAACCCAGAGTCACTCTTGCTTGTAGGTGAGATAAGTGGGGGGGGTCAGGAAAGGTGCGCATTTCGTACTTTTTATGAGGCCCTGAAGGGGCCCCCTAGGGTCCACAAGTAGCGCGAAGGGTGTACGTTTCTTCGCCGCCCCCCACCCACACTGATCGCCCCCCCCCCATCATGCAACGCGTGACCTCTGCGTCGCCGTGGTCTGGGGTGCGGCCACCCACTCGCCCCGACGACGGCGGCCGCCGCCGCCGTGGCTGTGCAGGCGTGAGCAACGGCGAGCGGCCTGCGCGGGGCAGCCGGCGCCCCCGAGCCTGCCGCCTGTCGCCAGGAGCTGCTTCCGACTGCTGGGCCAGAGCCGTGATATCCGGCGACTCGGAATCATCGGGGCGGAGGTTTTTCATTGTCGTCGGCCCTTCGGGGCCGTCGTCGCCACGGCTGGGCGCAGCTCAGAGAACTGGCGTGCTTGGGCCCCTTGAGGGGCCCGGGGACCGATTTTGAGCTGCCGTTGTCTCAAGTCGCCCTGCTCTGGGCCAGGGGGTGGGGGAAGGAGGCCGAGGGAGGGGGCCGAGGGAGGGAGGTGGTGCGGGATCGAGGGAATCGAGGGAGGGAAGGAGGGAGGCTTGGAGCGAAGGGACGGGGTTGGGGAAAATGGAGGATGGAGAGGAGGGGAGGGGCAAGGGAGGGGTGGGTCGAGGGAAGGGGGGAGGGAGTTGGACCAGGGAGGGGGTCAGGGCCAGGGGGGAGTAGTGCCTGGGAGGGGGCGTCAGGGATCCGGGCCAGCTGAGGGTGACGTGCACTGTTGCATCGGGGGCTGGGCCAGCCTCGAGGGCAGCCCAGATGGGAGGGCCAGGGGCGGGGTTAGGGTCAGGGACGAAAAAGAGGAGGAGGGGAGGAAGAGGAGGGGAGGAGGAGGAGGAGGAGGAGGAAGGAGGAGGAGGAGGAGGAGGAGGAGGAGAGGAGGAGGAGGGAGGAGGAGGAGGAGGAGGATGGAGGAAGGAGGAGGAGGAGAGGAGTAGAGGGAGGAGGAGGAGGAGGAGGAGGAGGAGGAGGAGGAGGAGGAGGAGGAGGAGGAGGAGGAGGAGGAAGACGAAGGAGGGATGTCTATCTCATCGTCGTGGTGCTCAACTTCATCGTCGTGGTCGGCTACCTCGTGCTCGCGGCTGGCTACGTGCTCAGGGAGAGCGTGCGCTCGCCGGTATAGACCGGGCTTCGGCGCTCGCAGGAGGAGGAGGCGGAGGAGGAGGAGGAGGAGGCGGAGGAGGACGAATGAGGGAGGAGGACAGGCATCTCGTGTGGTTTCTCCCCATTCCCCAAAGGTCCCTGTCTGCCCTGAGTCGTCGTGCGTCAGTGGGACGGGGTGGTGGCGGCGGGTGGGGCGGTGGTGGGTCGCTGGGGTCGGGGTCTCAGCTCTCCTCCGTTTGGTGCCCATTGGTCCCGCGTGCGCATCCATGCATGGAATGCTTTTTGCGCGGGGCGCCGTGCAACGCAGTTCGCGAAGGGACTAGGTGTAGTTGGCGTTGCGCCCGTTGCCTCCCTCCCTCCCTGCGTCTCCATGTCGGCGTTGCGTAGGTTGGCTTCCAGCGTCTGTTTGAGTGACACGGACCTGTGAGTGATCGGGCGTGGGTGCTTTGGCTTGCGTTGCCATGTCGTCGGCGTCCTGAGCTAAAAAGTTGGGTCCGAGACCGTTCTTAGAGAAGACCAATGGTAGAAGCAAGCGACAGAACGTGGCGAAGCACTGAATTTCTGCCGAATGGCCTGGAACACTTGCTGGCCGCAACGAATTGATCGAATTACCTTGACTACCATGACGACGATACTTGGACAGCACATAGCCCAGACGTGCATCAGTGACCATAGCATCAGCCACTTTTGAAGTCTTCGCGCCGTGCGCCTGCAGGAGGGCGCGGCCGTCATAGAATAAACAGAAACATGTTTGCAGTTGCACTGCGCCATGCCCACCCGCGACATCTCACGGACAGGGGGGCGATGCCGCGTGGGCGCGCGTCTGGGAGGCCTGGCCAGAACGATCGTAATACCCAGGAAAGGGGCGGAGCCCGCGAGAGAGTGCTATCGACCTCTAGCTCATAAATCTCCGATTACATTTTGCCGGGGGGCAGCGGTGCGCCTGCTGGACGCGGACGCGGACGCGGAGCCCACTTGTGGGGCAATTCGGGCTCTCTGGCCGGGCGCCGCGAGCCGAGCTCATGGGCAGTGCAATGTCCAGTCCAAGGTAGTCTGTGTTTCCTCGTCGCGGCGTTCTGAGCCGGCGACGCTCTCTTGGATGCCACCGGAACGGGCGACGCCGACTGCGGTGGAACCCGCGAAACATGAGGGAGGCGGCTATTTCGAGTCCCTTGAGACGGCGTTGGGCAGCCTGCCAGAGGTGAGGCCGAGACAACAGCAGGCTGCGCAAGCCGCAGGTCAGCCGGATGCCGCGTCGAGCAGGGCGGCATCCGTCTCGAGTGCCCGCGAAGAAGCTGGCCTGAATGACGAAGCGGCGGTGGGAAAACGGTGATGGTGCGCGCGGTCCCTAGCGAGGCGTTTGTCTCGCAAGGCGCTTACGTGGGGATCCTCATGCACGAATCTTATGGAGGCGCTTATGTGGGGAGCGGGAACCAGGCCTCCGTACTCGCAGAGGAAATTGTGTAGTGCCGAAATTCCGCGCCATCGCGTGCATCATGCAAGCGCGCGAGATACGGGCCCCATCTCTGGGGGAGGGTATTTCCCCCGCGGCTGAGTCCAGCAAGCGTGTGTCCGAGTGGAGCCAGCGACTGGCCAAATTCTAGTACAACGAGAGGCGTGCGCTCCAGACCTTTGCTGCAATGGCGGCGGGGGCTCGACCGGGCGGTTCGGGGGCAGTGCCAGATCTGCCGCGATCGGTGAAGCTGTCCGCGGCTGTGGTCGCAATGTCCTGATAGGCGAGGGAGTTGAGGCCTGCTTCCGCTGCTGGCCCCGCGGGGTGCTCTGTAGGTCCGCGTGAGGCGGCGGTCCGCAAAGATGGGCGCGTTGGACGAAAAGGGCCCAAGACATGAGAGGAACGAAAAGTGCCAGGAGTGGTTGGCCTTTCCGAGAAGCTGTTGACCTCTCTGGGCGGCCTAGCACGCTTTCACTGCGTGGGCATGAATACCTACAGGTCATACTGTGCGACACTTACCAAACATGAAGTCAGGGGTGGGTACCCACTTACGTGACCTCTTGAGTCGAGTCTCGAACTCACCTTAATTCGTCGAGGGATGCTGCTGTAGCAGGCCGCGGAACCCGGAGCATCTTGCATCCAGTTGCGTTAGCGGGCGCCTGGGAGTGGGAGGGGTCTGGCGACGTGCGGGGGCGCCGCCCAGAGGGGCCAGGTTATACGGAAGGTCTCACCTGGCCCTCGTGTAGAATTTGGTTGCGTTTTCGGTCTGAAGGTTACTGAATCAGAATTTGGTTAAAACAGCGCACGCGTGCTGGCCTTAGTCTATTGTGAAGGCCTTGCGGCTGGTGCCGCCGGCGCAGAATGGGGAGCCAGAGGCGTCGGGGTGGCAAGGAATCGAATGGGAAAGCTTCTACCAGGGAGGGGTGCTCCTCCACCAGGGGAGGGTCACAACCCCTGGCGCCGCATGATACAAAGGGTATTGGTGCCATCCAGTATAATGCTTCACAAAAGCGAGATTAATGAAGTAGGCCAGGGCCCATGACACACCAACCGCTGAAAACGCAGCGGCAGATGTTCAACTGCCTGAGCCCGTCGCCCAGGGATGGCCCTGGTGGGAGGGTAACAACTCGTTTTTTCCAGCTGCTACCGAGTTCGGCTTTCGCCATGCCTTGCACGATGCCCTTTCTCCTTCCCCTCTCCGATCGTCCTCCGTCTCTTCCAAGCCTCCTTGTCTTCCTCGTCGTCCTCGCGGTGGAGGGGGAAGGAGGGGAGAGGCGTTGCGAGGGGGGTAACGACGAGGATGTGGAGAATGATGACGAGGAGGAAGAGCGGCTGGAACACGAGGCCAGGGGTGAGGAGGGACCTTGGCACAGAACTCCCACGTTGCGATTTTTGACGGTATGTGTCCAGGATCTCTCGACGCCATCCCGGGGGCAGATTTTTAGTAGGGAACCGGCTTTGATGGCCACAGAACCCGAAGGAGGCATTTGGATGCTGTACTTGCGAAAACGCCTGCCGTTTCTGGTTCACGATGCTCCGGGGTCTGAGCGCGCCCCCCCGCTTCCCCCCTTCTGACTTGGCAGACCTGCGATGCCTCGCGGTCCTCCTGGGGCCGCCGGCAACGTCTTCGTCCTCGGCGCCACGGCCCCCCCGCCCGCGCGGCTGCCGGGCGCACGGGGTTCTGCTCTTGGTCGTCGTTGCTCTCCGTTTCTCCATCGTGGCTGTCGCCGCCGTCGTCGTTGGCGTCTTCATGCCCTCCTCCTCCTCCTCCTTCTCCTTCTCCTTCTCCTTCTCTTTCCCCCATCCTAGATTTTGGGTTCTCGTCAGCGGAGACGCCTCCGCCTCCTCTCTGCCCGCCCCCCCTTCCTTCACCACCTCTGTTTAGATTGTTTCGCAATCAGTCGCTCGCACTGAGCCAGGTCTGACTGACACCCATACTCGCTCGTGCACGGTTGGACTTACTCATTCGGGTCACCCAGACTAACTAATACAAAATCATAGTCAGACCCGCTAAGACACACTCGGACTCTCAGTCCTTCGGTCCCACCCACATTCACACCTACGTTCTCGCGCACCCATATTCAACACTCGCAGACACCATTTTTCTTAAAGGCAGTTGCACTTCCACGCGCACCCATTCACTCAGCCACACTCGCTCACACATTCACTCGCGCTGTCACTCATTCGCGCACCCACTCGTTCCCAGTCATGGCCACCGCAGGGTGTTCATTGTGTAAGGCCCTGGGGCTGATCATGCCGGCAGTAGTCGGTTTAGTCGTGGTGGTTATGTTGGCCGCTATCGAGGTGCTTGTTGAGCAGCATCCGTGCCGAACCAGCCAGGTCAAACCCAGCAAAGCCGCGGCATCCAAGCCGAGCCAGGCACGCGCTACAGGCCCCCGCACCCCGAAAGACAGCCCGCGACGGGAGCCCCCCTCCCGGAGCGAAGGGGCGTGGAGACGGGCTCAGGGTGGGGGGGAAGCCGACCTAGGATTGCCGTTGAACCGCCGACTGGGGCGTGGGTGCCCCACGCTTCACCGTGTCTAGGAACTTACAGTCCCTGCGCTCTTCCCCTCTCGCGTTCGCGCCTCTATCTGCTTCGTTGCGTCCCACAAAGAGTCGAGGAGCTTGCTGCTTGACGCTCGGGGGCCCATCGGCGATGTGTCGGTGATGCGTCGCTGGCTTCCTGGCGCGCGCGTGCGCGCGCCCGTCTGTGCAGTCGGGAGCGGGGCGCGCTGGCCGGGAGGGCGCCCGCTGTGCCTCCTCTTTGCTCCTCCTCTGGCGCCAGATCGCAGAAAGGCCTTGGCCGTTTCAGGATGTTCAAGAAAAAGAGAAGAGAGAACGTGCGTGCTCTATGGTCTTACGGAAGAATCCTTAGTACAGAACCTTTCAGCAGAAACGGTCTCTTTCGGAGGGAACCCGAGGAAGCCCGATTCAGGATTCTTCTGAAGGAGTCCTTATTGAAGAGCCCCTACTATGGATTCCTGAACAAGTATTCCCAAGGACAAAAGAGTCTTCACTGTAGACTCCGTAATGGAGAGTCTTTACATAATAAATCCTTACGGATGAGCCACCACCGAAGAGTCTTTCGAACAGGATGTTTTCCGAAGAGGGCTCCCAAGGAAACTCCCAAAGGGTGCCGTACGAGCGGGGTCGCACCATCAACCATTATTTTTTCAGGTTCGAGGGCCAGCAAACCCTTGAAGTACCCTGTGTTTCAGGTTTTTCAGGTTTTCGTGAATCTATCTAGCTGAGCACGCATAGATCCGCAAGCTTTTTTTATCAGTGTTTGCTGGCAGTCTGCCATGAACACATGTCTTTTAAGGCGCTTTCTGATCCTCTGGCTTGACACGAGGCGCCACGAACAAGAGAGATCGAGATCATTGCTAAGGAGTCCTTGCCGGAGAGTCCTTAAGACAGAGCCTTTCTCAGGAGTTCGTAGCGAGGAATCTTTTGTAAGGAATCCTTTCGGAATCATCGTGAACAAATGAATCCTGATTGTAGAGCCCGTAATGAAGAATCCTTTACAAAAGAACTCCTGAATGAAGATTCATTACCGCAGAGTCCGTCAGAATGGATCCTTACCGAAGAACGCCCCTGAGGACTCCGTCCTATCGGAATCCTTTTGCAAGGAATCCTTCTTACTTGCGAGACACCTGGCTGCATGACAACGCCCCCCAACGGGTGCCGCGCGAGCGGGCTCGGATCATCAATGACAAACATGTTTGTTAGGTCCGAGGGCCAGCAACCGCTGTAAAAACCAGGCTTTCCAGGTTGTTCAGGTCTTCGTGAATCTATCCACTTGAGCGCGCGTAGATCCACAAACACCTGACAAACATGGAACCGCATTATTGTTGCAGTGCTTGCTGGCCCTCTACCCTTTGACACGAGGCGCCACGAGCAAGAGAGACCCGGATCCTTGTTAAGGAATCCTTTCTGGAAATTCCTGAATACAGAGATTTCCTAACTAAGGAGCTCCCAAGGAGGAATTCTTAGTGAGGAATCCTTCTAAGTCTAAGGACCGTGAAGAAGAAACCTTTACAATGACAAACCAACTCCTGAATGTGGAGTCATTGCCGAAGAGTCCTTCAGAACGGATCCTTACCGAACAACGGTCTAAAGGAATCCGTGCGAAGGATTCCTTTCCCAAGGAATTCTTACTACCTGAACGCCACCTGGCTGAACGATAACAGCTCCCAAGGGGTGCTACGCGAGCGGGCCCAGATCATACATCATGAGACATTTTTCCCAACCCTCCTGCGTTGGGTTCTCGTTTTGAATAGAGCACTGCTCGCAAGGCTCCTTCCTTCCTTCCCGCCCCTCTCTTCCCCCTTGCCTTTTGCCTCGCGCGTCGCTGCGTGCCAGCTGGGGGGCTGCGATCTGTGAAACTGTCGCCACTTTCGAGGGCTGCTGAGGGGCCCAGCACAGTGGGTACTCACCGCAGACTCAAATGGGATCTCGCCATCCCTGGGGGGCTGCGATCTGTGAAACGGTCGCCACTTTCGAGGCCTGCTGGGGGGCCCAGCACAGTGGATACTCACCGCAGACTCAAATGGGACCTCGCCATCCCTGGGGGGCTGCGATCTGTGAAACTGTCGCCACTTTCGAGGGCTGCTGGGGGCCCAGCACAGTGGGTACCACCGCAGACTCAAATTAGACCTCGCCATCCCTGGGGGGCTGCGATCTGTGAAACTGTCGCCACTTTCGAGGGCTGCTGGGGGCCCAGCACAGTGGGTACTCACCGCAGACTCAAATGGACCTCGCCATCCCTGGGGGGCTGCGATCTGTGAAACTGTCGCCACTTTCGAGGCTGCTGGGGGCCCAGCACAGTGGTACTCACCGCAGACTCAAATGGGACCTCGCCATCCCTGGGGGGCTGCGATCTGTGAAACTGTCGCCACTTT
>CAUYUJ010017366.1:17500-32500 GCA_963575745.1 Prorocentrum cordatum | reverse complement strand
CCCTTGGGGTCTCTTGGAGCGTTCTTGGGGCTCTCTTGGACACCCTTGGGCCCCTCTTGCGCACCTCGTTTTTTTTTTTTTTTTTTTTTTTTTTTTTTTTTTTTTTTTTGGGGGGGAAAAGGGCATCTTGGTTCCATCGTGAGGTCCGCGAGAAATCGAAAAGACAAACAACACGGGATTCCCGCAGGTTTTTGAAGGATTTTGGCCCCTCGGGGGGGTCCTTGGGAGGCTCCGTGGCCCCTTGGAGCTGCCTTGGGACAGTCATGGCGCCTCCCGTAGGCATGTTGGAGGCTATCTTGAGTCATGGGCTATCTTTTACGATCTTGGCGGCCATCATGGGCTATCGGGGGTCCTCTTGGGGCTATCTTGGGCCACCTTGAACGCTCTAACTCCTCGCGCCCCTCACCCCCATCTCCAGACCCAGGGAGGGGGCAGGGGAAGAGGTCAAGCTACCCCCCCTCGGAGGACGGCCGTCTCGCTCACTCCCACCGGCCCTCCCACCACAAAGTAGCACTCGAGTCTCAGCATGGACAGGGGCCGCCATCGACAATCATCGGGAACCCATGCATACGCCAGCCAGGTGCGCCGCGCGTGCCAGGACACCCTCATCATCCCTATCGCATAACAATGCAAGATGATCGCGGGGCGGCTGCATATGATGTTTGCCAAAGCTTGTATTCACTATCGTTTTGTGTATAGCATTGTGGTTAGTATTGTGATGTTTACTCCGGGGGATCGCAACACGAACTTGGGACCATTCGTCCTCGACCTCGAATCCAGACCTGTCGTATGACTCACGCATTCCTTGCTACCAGGCATACCTGGATCTCAGTGCAGACTCCTCTTGACAATCGCACGGTGGGTGGTGCCCAGTACGGTGACATTGTGACGCACGGCGAGCATTCCCATGACTATGTTGTGGGATGTTCCGAACGCCGATCGCACTACAACCAGTCGGCAGAAGAACGTGGACAATACGCTGACGAGGCATAGCGTACACGGGACATATGCCCACGGCGGCTCCGAGGCAGTCTACCCGAGCATCTCCGCTGGTTGGTTCCAACAATTTAGTACCTCCTGGATGCGCGCAGGGGGTTCCACCCCGGATGGAAGGCCATCGGGTTGGGCATGGTCGCTGCCACCAGCTGCGTCGCTTGCATGGGCGTTGGCGACGGCGGTGGCAGCAACGCGCGACGCCTCCGCACCTGGGGGCCCGAGCAGCAATGTCGCGTGCCTTTCGAGTGCTGGGCGCGCGAGGTCATGAGCTGGTCTGTGGCGAACTCCGATCTCGACGGGTTCCGCCATGTGGCCTGCGTCTCGTCTCGCCTCACTGGCATGGCGCGCGAGGGCGTGGGCGAGCGGCCGCCAGCTGGCCTGGCCCATTAAGGTCATATCGACGGCAACCCAGTGCCGCCCGTGACCTTCCACATGCACCGCCTCGCCGAAAGGCGGGCGCAGCTAGGCGAGGAGGGGCGCGCCCAAGCTGTAGCGAACCTCGACCACTAGCCGCAGGAGCACATCGACAACCTCCTCGCCAGGTTCGACATCCTCCGCGACAGGGCGCAGCAGGCTGTCTCGTGATCGGCTACGAGGTGCTCAATTACCTCTTGCTGCGCGCGGTGGGCGTGTCGAACATCCAGCTCACCATTCTCTCGCAGCATTTCGACGTGGCCTACCCCGCGAATGCTCGGCAGCTGTTGCACATGACTGGCCCGCTGCGACGGGAATGGGTACGTGATCGAGGCCTCGCCGGGCAACCTCGCCGCGGCCGTTCTCTCGACCCAACGCCGTGCGCTCCTCGTGGGTGCGTCTGCGTGAGACCTGCGGCGCCTACGCCGAGCCCGCCTGCGGCACCAGCCGCCGCTGCCCCATGGCGCGGCAGCCCCAGCGTAGGAGGTACGCCTGGCAGCTGGTGTCGACCCAGGCGCCGACTCAAACGCCATTAGCTCATCCGGCGTAGAGGCTGCTGCCGATGATCCCGAGCTGCGCGACGTTCCAGTGGGACGACGCGGTGCGCGCCTCTGTTGGGCCTGCGAACGCGCCGAGCCACGATGGCGCAGTTTCAGCGACCGCGAGCTCACTAGCCGCGCGGGAACGGTCACAGGACGCAAGGGCAACGTCCACGGCCCAGATTGCCGCGATTTCCTAGCCGACATGTCCGAGAATGATATCGGGGCACTTTCGCTGGCTTCGGGAAGGGCACGGGCAAGGGGGCATGGTTCAGGGCCGTTGGCGTGGGTTCTAGCCGCCAAGGCAACCTACTGGGCCCTGACGGTGTCCGTTTTCATATGCCACGAGTGCCACGCCGAGGAGCGCCTCGCGCGCAACTGCCCCTGGCGCCGCCGGCATGAGCGCGCTCTTCTCCTCGACGCCCCAGTCCCGGCCGCGCCGCCGCCGCCCGCCGACGTGTTCATCACTTGCGCATCTGGGACATCAGGGAGCGCTTGGGCCAGCAACTCAGCGACCCGTGCCAGGCGCGTGCGCGGTCTTAATGATTAGGCACGTGCAGCAGAATTCTATAGTCTATGACTGGGGGTCCCGGCGGGAGGGCCCGCAAGCGGTGGGCGGCCGACTCCCGTGGCGGTAGCGCCGCGGCTAGCCGCGGAGGCAGCGCCGCGTGCGTCGCCCCGCGGCTCGTGGCAAGCAGTGGCCCGCAGCCGTTGGTTCAGCTGTGTGGGGGCCTCGTCCTCGTCGCCCCCTCCCAGCCCGCGCGAGGCCGAGCTGCGGCGCCGGCGACGAGAAATGGCCGAGCTCATGAGCCGCGTGCAGCAGGGCTCTGCTCAACCTGCGAGTCCCGCGATTGCGCCCCTGGCCAGTATGGCAGGGGCGGGGGGCGCCGCGCCGGCCGCGCCTGCAGCGCCAACAGCTACAGCAGCATCGGCAGCGCCGCCACAACTGAGACCACCACGGTGAAAAGGCGCGGGTGGTGCATGCCCGCTGGGGCCAGCTCGGGGGCGCGACTGGGGCTGCGACGTCGACGCGCGAATCGCCGCGCTTCTGACCCCGCCTGCCGACGTGCAGCTCAGCCCTCGGCATCGGCTCGCCATGTGGGTCAAGCTCCATGTGGCCATCGCAATCTGCGCTGGCAGCAGCGTCGCTGACAGTGTCGGAATCTCCCCAGGATCTGGCCCCATTTGATCAGAATGCCCTTATCGGCGTGAGCCAGCCATCTGGGAGAGTGGCCATGTGGTTCGCCAGCCGCGAGGCCTGGATGTCGAGCGGTGGCTGATCCGAGCGCGGCGTGCGCGCCGCTCTCGACAGCGCGCAACGAAGGCGCCTCGACCAGCTCCACGGCGCGCAGCTAGCACTGAAGCTCCTGCGACAACAGGGCGAGGCGCGATGCCAGGCTGCACAAATTCGGACAGAAACCCATTCTAACTCTTTCTGTGCTGGCCGCCGCGCCTGCTGCGCCTTCCCCAGTTGCTGTACTTCGACGGCGACGACAGAGAGTCTCTTATTTGTGTCGAGGCCTTCGTGCACAGAGAGAGGATCGGACGGCTGTAATGCCGCCGCATCGCGCGCCAGGCATGCCACTTGCAGCTGATGCAGAACGCCGACGCGCGCATAATGCACCGCGCCGAGGCCCAGCCGACGTCGCCGCCGACTTCCGTTTCATCGGTGCAGATCATGCTTCGGCGGGCCCGAAGCTTGCGGCGCTGGCCCGCGCGGCGTGCCCGAGGAGACTCCGCCGCGGCGGGGCCCCGCGCAGTCTCGTCGGCCCTCGCCGGCACCTGGGGTGCCGGGGCCAGACCTTATGCCGTCATCAGGCAGCGTTTCCAGTGTCGCTCCGCTGCAGTCGTAGCAGTGCCCCACGATGCCCACCTTGACTTGCGTGTGCCGCCGTGCCGACCTGCGCCTCAGTGGTGGACTACATCGTTATTTCGCCTGCCGACTCGCCGTGCTACCTGGCGAGCAACGACCTCCGGGGCGGCCGATTCGGCGTCGTCGTCGACGCCAGCGCCTGGGCCAGCCTCTGGGGGCAACGCTTTGCCGTGAACCTGGCCGACAAGGCCCTGGGGGCGAAGCTAGTGCCCGCGGAGGAGAAGCTGTCGACTCCGCTGTTTGCGGCAGGAGTCGGCAACCGGTCACAGGATGCGCGCTGGGAGTTGCGCTGCCCCATCGCAGTGGCCGCCCGCGACGGCGCGGCCGCGCGGCGCAGCGTGCGCGCCCCGCGCGTGAAGGGCGCGGGCTTCGATCTCCCTGCCCATCTCGGCGCGCAATCCATGCGGCCCATCAACGGGGCGGTGGAGGCAGGCGCAGGCCACGAACGCTTCGCTTTCCCAGGCCCCGGCGGCTGCGAAATCAAGTGAAGCCCTTGCGCCGCCTTTCTCGACTTGGAGTCGGCCCTGAGTGGCCATCTGCGCATCCCAGTCGACAACGTGGACCGATTCCAGCCGCCCCCCGGGGAACTATCGCCCATGTAGCTCACGTCGCTGGCAAGGGGCAACAACCGCGAATGCAAGAAGCTAAAGGTCAAGCTTCTGGGCCTCGACGCGCAAGCACCAGCGCGGGGCGCGCCGCGGGCGACGGGCTGCGACCTGTGCGCCAGCGTGGACGTTAGTATCGCGACCTGTGGTCGGGGGCATTACGGGCGTGATCGCTCTCGCACCGCCGGGCGCCTGCCTGCTGGTTGCCTCGTGCCCGGGACTCGCTCTCAATGGCGTCGATGTTGTGGGCGGCGTGGTGGGCCCCGATTTTCGCGGAGAGATCTGCGTCATCGTGGGCAACTCTCTTCCGCGACCCCGCGTGGTCGAGCGCGGCCAGCGGATTGCCCGGCTCGTTCTGGAACGTATCATCGACGATGTGGAGATCGTGGTCGTTTCCAACCCTCCCCCGACTTCTCGGGGATTCCTCTCGCGGCGCGACTGGGGGCGAGACTCGCCTCGTCCTGGGCTCCGCGTCGCCGGCGCGCCCGGATCAAGGGCGCCGACGCCGGGATAGTGGTCGCCGGCCAGAACGGCCCGCGCTGGCGACGACCAGTCGTGCGACAGGTCATCGACGTCCGCCCGCGTGCTCTACTCCACCGCGCGCGCCCGGCATGCCGCGAGCGTCTGGTCCTCGAGCCCCAGCGCGGCGCGCCTCGGTGTTCGCGACTGCATCGACGCCCGGGTCTTGCCATTGAGGGTGGTCGAGCAGCTCGTCCATGGCATCGTGGGCCTGCGCCGCCGGAGACGCCCGCATTTCGTGAACTATGTTCGCGAATGCGATGCGAGGCAGCAGCCATCCCAGCAGCGAGTGGCCTCTGGGGCCACCGAGGGCGAAATCAGGGGCGCGATGGCCGCCGAGCGCGCGCGCTACTCGTGCAGGGCGTGCAGGCGTGAGATCCGCGTGGGCTCGTCCATGCTTTCCAAGGATCTGGCCACGCGCTGGTGCCCGCGCAGCGCCCCAATTCATTGGGGGTGCCCCGGCTGCCGTGGGGAGAAGGAATGCGATCGCCCTGCTCGCGCCGACCAGTGCGGCAAGTGCAGGCGCGCGAACTCCGGCGCACGGCCGCGCCCGCGCGCCGGCCGACGCCCGCGAGCACCGGCGCGACCTGGAGGGCAGCGCCGCTCCAGCGATCAGCAAGCTCAACTACCCAGCGGAGCCGACCTGGGAGCAGCAGACGAAGCTGCCCTACCACCAGCGCCAGCAGGTACGCCCAGTTCATCACCGTCTAGCGCTGGGGCTCAAAGTAAGGGTTCCGGCGACTGCGTCGTTTGACAGCAGGGTTCTGAATGTGGTGATTGTTGCCAGACCAGGGCTACGAGCCCTTCCAGGACAGGTGCACTGCCAGGGCCGAAGCAGTGGTCGGCAATCGGATTCCTTCCGACTGTATTCGCTTTGACATCGTCATGCCATTGCGAGCACTATTTGGCGACTTGTACGAGACGCGCGTGCAAGTGCTGCGCGAGCCATGCTTCTTGTGTCGGCATGCCACTAGGGAGGACGTGGCACGAGCTCTACGAGCAGCTTCATGCCACAGGGAATCCTCGACCACATCCCCGCAGTGGTCAAGGATTGTCGGGGGTGCCGTCAATTGCTACCGCCAGCAAATCATACTATCCCTGTATTGCGCCCATCGACGTGATTCAACCAGCACGTCGATTGGGAAATATTTTATTTTCAAGGATTGCATGATCTTGCGCCTGACCTGCTGCGCGTCGCGGTGGTGCAGCAACCAGGATATCGCGCGCAATGGCGCCGCTGGCGGCCATCGACCGTTCGTGGATCCCGCTGTTCAGTGGGATAGAGACATGCGTCGTGGACGGCGAGGCGGCGTGACCTCTGCGTACTCTGTGGAGGAAATGAGGAGGCGAGGAACAGGTTGACATCCGAATCGAACGACGTGGCGCCATCTTAGGACGTGCGTTTCACGCCGTAGAGGAGGAGCTAGAGCGCGAAGGCATCACAGCCAAGTTCGACTCTATCTTGACTTACGGGACATTCGCGGGCAACGGCCTCGCCCGCGTTGGCGGCGTTGCGCCGTGCAGCGCCGTCATCGGTAGGCCGCCCGCCATGCTGCCACTGCTCGAAGCGGACGATGAGGGTGAGACATCTGGCGCCTGGCGTCTATGACGCTGGCGCAGGCCCCTCTGCTGGTGGAGTAGTGCAGCCTAGCCGACTGCAGTGGCGTATCCGGGAGATTGCGCTGTAACCTTTGCTCGAGGCTACTTCGATTTCTTGCGCCAGCCGCACCCGCTGGACTCACGCCACTGAATCCGGGCAGGGGCGCTTCAACATTGACGGCCAGGTGGGGGTCCACCGGCCTCCGAGCGCGGAAGACGCGTCGGGCTGGGCGGGGCCTGGTGCGATCATCTTCGTGAGCCCGAATATGGGCGAGGTTGCAGTCACGTATCGCCGAGCCGAGATGGCCTGCAGACTGCAGGACGCATGGGCCTTCATCGGAGCCGTTTTCGATGACGTGGGCACCGGCTTGGCGCGAGCGCACCTGGCCTGGGGCCGTGTGGATGGCTACCTGGAGCACATCGCACCGGGCTCCAAGGCCAGGACATTTCGCCACTGGGAGGACTGGAAGGGCGTGCAGCTGACCGAGTAGGCGCAGCAACGCTCCGACAGCCTCGCGGCTCTGCGCCACTTGTCCCGCATATGCTTCTAGCGGCCAGACGTTCGTGCTGTGCGTCTCACGCGCGGCAAGAAGTCTGTGGGCGACTGGCCCAGGAGCTGACGAGGAAGTCTGGCAGGAAGTGGAGGGGGCAGAGGATCTGGCCCACGTGGCGCCTCCGCGGGCGACTGCGTCGCGCCCGAGGAGGGGGGTGAGCTGCGGCGAGGAACCGCCGGGCCGCTATGTTGCCGGCGCCTCCACGACAGCTGTGCTCAGGCTCTTTGCCGCCGTCGAGACCGCTGTAATCGGGCCCGACGCCGACCTCCTGAATCGAGAGGAAGTGTCGAGGATATCGAGGAGGGTTGCCGCAGCCATCTTCGAGGAGCCTGCCGTCTGGGGCAAGTGCAGGTATGTCGAGAGGCGCCCCCATCAAAGGCGCCCGGAACGTCGTGGCCTCCAGATGTGTTTTCACGTGGAGCATCGGAAGGGATCGGGCGGCAAGACCTTCGGGGCCACCCAGTGTCGCATGGCGCTGAGAGGCTTCCGCGATGTGGGCGCTGGAGCCCTCGAGACGTTCGCCAGGGCGGCGAAGCGGGCGTCGCGGCGCGTGCTGTTCTCGGAGGCGGCGCGTCGCCCAGACTGGGTGTAGGTCGCTGCGCGCGTCGTGAAGGCCTTCCTGCAAGGCATGACCCGCGTCGAGATGCAGGATCAGGACGAAGGTCCCGCGAGGTGAACTTCGCCCTGTCGCTAGGCAGTTCCGAAGTCTTCAGGCAGGCGCCATGCTGCGAGTCCTTCGGCGAGCGGACCGAGTGCCTGCGCTCGATCAATCCGGGCATTTGCTGCAAGGATGCGCCCGGGGCCTTCCCCATGAAGCTCGCATGGGTCCCGCGCCCGCCAGAGTGCAGTGCCGGGCCTGCGAGGTATGGCCCGGAGCTCGAGGTCAAGCAAGAGACGTTTGGTGGCCGCGGCGCCGGCGGCTCGGAGCTGGTTCTCATGCCGTCCAAGCGCACTGGCGGTGTCAAGACCGCTGGGCGGAGGGCGTCTTCGGCAGAATGAAAGGGGGGCTGCGACGACTTCGCCAACTGCGGTCTACACCAGCACCGCAGTGCCGATGGAACATCGACTCTCGATCAGGACGAGTACATCGACGCCCTGATCCCCATTGGGCGCGCCGACCGCGTCAGGGCGAATGCCGGCGAGCCGTCGGGAGGTCAGCTTCCAGACCTCTTTTGTCTTTTTTCTCGGAGCAGCATCGTGCGCTCTGCTCGCGCAGCGCCGCGTCGCCGCGTGCGTCGTCGCGCTGCAGAGGGCCGAGAACATGCTGCTCATCCGTCGCGCAAGTCGACTTCACTCCGTAGTTCTGGCCATGCAGACGATCAAGGCGCGACTCGCCTTCCTAGCTATAGATTGCGCCGGGCTGTTATGAGCGCGCGGCGACGGGTCGTTCAAGCGGGGGGAAGAGATTGGTTACTTCGTGAGGGTGGCCGTATCATGCGCTTGGGCAAGTGCCGCAGTGCTTGCAAACAGGCGTGCCCCTTGCTCGACGCCGTGAGCCGATCGCGCGAGCTGGTGCGCCGATTATCATTTGGCGCAGAGCAGCTCGCGGCCTGCGGTGCAGCTGACGGCCTGCGAGCGCACCTCCTGACGCTCCGCGAGATGGCGCGTGGGCCTGCCTCAGCCGAGGAGGTCAGGGGGCTGAAGGCGGAAGGGGGCTATGCAGTGCCGGCCGAGTTGGCAGTCGACGGCGCGCCCTTTTTCTCCGCCCTGGCATTGGATCTTGTCCGACCCTCGACGGACTGCGACTACTGCCGCTGGTTTTTATATATCAAGAGGTGATCAGCATAATCCCCTGCGCTGTATCTGTCGATGCCTGCAATTTTGTAGTGCGACCGCTCTGTTGTGCTCAGGAAGTAACCCCAGGAATCACTTAAGAACCCCACCCTCATCCAGTGAAAGTATAACGCATCCTGAAAGTATAGCGCATCCGGCACCCTGGATGCGTTACCTCGGCACCGGAGGAGCCCGCAGAGAGCGTTCGGGGCCGAGCAAAACCTTGCTGAGCCCTGCTAGCTAAGCCCTGCTAAGCAATGATCAGCCAGGCTCGCCCCTGCTGAGCCCTGCTGCGCCCTGCTTAGCCCATGCCAAGCCTTGCTAGCCCCTGCTGAGCGTTGCTGAGCGCTGCTAAGCCCTGCTATCCCCTGCTGAGCCTTGCGAAGCCCTGTTCGCCCCACTAAGCTCTACTGAACCCCCTCCTAAGCCCCTTGCCAAGCAACGCTAAACCCTCCTCGCCCCTGTTCGCATGTCCTCGGCATTTCCAAGGAAATGCGAGGGGTGCTTAGCATCTCCTAGGAGTATTGGATCCTTGGGATTCCCTAGGCAATCCTTTGATGGTCCGTAACATGTCCTAGGAATTGCACAGCACATCCCAAGACATCCTCAAATATTTCTTCTTGCGCGTCGCGCGGCGCGCGACGCGCCACGGAATTTATTGTTTGATTTGTGCGAGGTGCTGAACAGATCGCTCTTCAAAAACGGCCTCCTGGAACTTTTAGAATTCTGGTGCGGTGCTCACGATAATCTCGGGGGGTTTCTTAGGGCTTCCTCGGGTTATTCCAGGTGGTTTGCGCCTGGGATGCCACCGAGGCACGACGGGCTCGTGGGAGCACCAGACTTGCACGTGTGGTCTCCTATATTTATGGGATCCTTTTCCACGCCCGCTTGTTTCGAGTCATTCAAACTGCCTTCTTCTGCGTTCAGAGAAGTACAACGTTCCATCTTGATCGTTTATTTATCATCTCCTCCCTCCTCCCATCTTTGCTTTTGCTTTGCGTGTGCGTACCCGCACCCGATTCGGCACACCCCTCACACGTTTCGTGGGCCCTGGATGGAGATCCGCTGCAGGCCTCAGCGGCAGGGTTCGCATGGCGTATTCGATTCGGCTCACCTCTCACACGTTTTGTGGTCGTATAGGGAGCTCCGCCGACGGCCCCAGCGGGACGCTCCGCATGGCGTGCCCGCATCCGATTCGGCACGCCCCTCACACGTTTCGTGACCCCATAGGGAGCTCCCCCGGAAACTCCAGCCGAAAGCTCCAGCGGCGAAGTCTGCATGGCGTACCCGCATCCGAGTCATCATACCTCATACACGTTTCGTGGCCACGAAGGGAACTCCACCGAAGGCCCCAGCGGCAGGGTCCGCATGGCGCACCCGCGCCCGATCGGGCAGACCCCTCACACGTTTCGTGACCCCATAGAGAGCTTCCACCGAAAGTCCCAGCGGCAGGGTCCGCATGGCGTGCCTGTGCCCGATCCGGCACACCTTTCACACGTTTCGTGGCCCCGTAGGGAGTTCCACCGAACGCCCCAGCGGCAGGGTCCGCAAGGCGTTTCCGCACCCGAGTCACCACACCCTTCACACGTTTGGCGCGTCCATAAGGGGCCTCCACTGTAGGCCCCAGCGGCAAGGTCCGCGTGGCTCACCCAAGCCCCTCGCACGTTTCGTGGCCCCATCGGGAACTCCACCGAAGGCCCCAGTGGCAGGGTCTGCATGGCGTACCCGCACCCAACTTGGCACACCCCTCACACGTTTCGCGGCCCAAACAGGGTGTTCCACCGAAAGCCCCACCAGCAGGGTCTGCATGACGGGCCCGCGCCGGAGTCGGTATACCCCTCACGTTTCGTGGCCCCATGAGGACCCTACCGAAGGCCCCAACGGCAGGCTCCGCTTGGCGCACCCGCCCCCGATTCGGCACACGCCTCACAGTTCGTGGCCCCGAAGGGACTCCACCGAAGGCCCCAGCGGCAGGGTCCGCGTGGCGCACCCGCGCCCGATCGGGCACCCCTCACACGTTTCGTGGCCCCACAGGGAGCTCCACTGAATGCCCCAGCGGCATGATCCGCATGGCGCACCCGCACTCGATTCAGCACACCTTTCATGCGCTTCATGGCCCCATCGGGAGCCCCACCGAGGGCCACAGCGGCAGTGCCCGCAAGGCGTACCC
The DNA here is from genome assembly GCA_963575745.1 of Prorocentrum cordatum. Taxonomy (NCBI): domain Eukaryota; class Dinophyceae; order Prorocentrales; family Prorocentraceae; genus Prorocentrum; species Prorocentrum cordatum. Next base: position 21,458 of record CAUYUJ010017366.1, on the reverse strand, counting down.
GCGTGTCGTGCCCCGGGAGCGAGGTCCACCGAATGCCCCAGCGGCAGGGTCTGCATGGTGTACCCGCGCCCGATTCGGTATACCCCTCACACGTTTCGCGGACCCTATGCGGCGCACACCTCATACACGTTTCGTGGTCCCAGAGGGAACTCCACCGAGGGCCCCGGTGGCAGGATCCGCATGGCATACCCGCTCCCGATTCTGCACACCGCTCACCCGTGCTGCGGCCCCATAGGGAGCTCCACCGAAGGCCCCAGTGGCAGGGTCTGCATGGCTTACCCGCACCCGATTCGGCTCGCCCCTCACACGTTTCGTGGCCCCATAGGGAGCTCCATCCAAGGCCCGAGTGGCAGGGTCCGCATAACATACCCGCAACCGATTCAGCACTCCTCCCCCCTGCTTCTTCATACTTGCCTCGCGGTACCCGCAGCTTCATATGGCAGGACACTTCGCTAAGGTATTTTTTTGGGGCAGGGATGGTGTGGGGGTGTTGTCATGGTTCCGGGTTCGCCCCTGGTTAGGTGGGTGAGGGGGTATATAATCCCCAGGCCACCTCCGCCCAAAGGGCTGTTGGGACTCGGTCGCTGGACACTTCCTGGGTCCGTCCCGACCATCTTTTCATCCGGGATGGATTTCTGCACCCCGAGCGCCCAGGGGGACCGACAGCCGGCTACCTCCCCCTCCTGAGAGAGGTATGATCGTACCAGAGAGCCTATCCGCATATGCCCACCCCCTGGGGGACAGCGCCCGCACTATGAGTCGGGATGCCTCCCAGAGACGCGTGCGCCGTAAGGGCAGCGCACAGTGAGGTGAGAGGTAGAGCTATGCAGGCGTTGCCACCGACCAGGCCTGCACCATGTACCCCCCTTGCGACACACGGACACGCGTGGCGGAAGTAGGCAGAAGATGGGAGCTCGACGACAGGTGCCCTGAAGGGTCAACTGCCCAGAGGGCGTCCAACGTCGGAGCGCCGAAAGGACCTGGTAGGGGCGAAAGAAAGAAGCAACATCACAGAGAAAGCAATCATAGAACGGCGGTCGTAGAGAAGCGTCACGATGTTCTCCTGCGAGAAGGAGGATTGTCGGCGCCAACTGATGTAGGAGACGAACAGGATGTGCACCTGACGACAACGACCGAAACATATGGCAAGACTGTGCTAGCGCATGAGGGAAGGAACATGTCGACGCGCACCTGTGGGGAGGCGGAACTCTTCCGCCGAGCACGGGCCGATTAGCGGGAACAGCGTAGACGCAGTGAGCTCGACAACTCGGGTCCTCAGGGCTCAGTTGCCCTGAGCGAGAGCGGGAGCGCCGAAATCACCGCCGCCCCCCCCGACACGAGACGACACGGAAAGGAAGGAGAAAGGAGGATGGAGAGAAAGGAGGGATGAGTGTGCTTTCGCGTTGGTCGAACAGTGGCCACCACGAGCGCACCGGGCCCATGTTCTTGTCAAGAGGTGCCAGTTTGCAGGGCTGTGACCCCATTGCTAGAGGTTTCTGCTGGGCTGTGACCCAACCCTGAACCTGGAACCCTTTTGCTCGCGTCGCGCGTACTTGTCCGCCGCGAAGGTATAAACCTTCCCCAAAAGCTGGGGAAGGCCTGGGAGCGCTTGGGAGCGCCTGGGAGCGCCTGGGAGCGCCTGGAAGCGCCTGGCAGCGCCTGGGAGCGCCTGGCAGCGCTTGGGAGCGCCTGGGGGCGCCTGGGGGCGCCTGGGAGCGCCTGGGAACGCTTGGGGGCGCCTGGGAGCGCTTGGGGGCGCCGGGGAGCGCCTGGGAGCGCCCGGGAGCGCCTGGGAACGCCTGGGAGCGCCTAGAAACTTGGGAGCGCCTCGGAGCGCCTGGGAGCGCCTGGGAGCGCTTGGGAGCGCCTGGGAGCGCCTGGGAGCGCCCAGGATCGCTTGGGAGGGTCTGGGACCCTGCTAGAGTTTTCTGCAGGGCTGTGACCCCCGTTCTAGAGGTTTCTGCAGGGCTGTGACCCCCGTTCTAGAGGTTTCTGCAGGGCTGTGACCCCCCTGCTAGAGGTTTCTTACTTGACAGGGCAAGAAGAGGAGAAAGGAAGGAGTGACCAGGCCCGACTCCAGGGAGACCGCGGGGAGGAGTCTCTCACGACTCCCGGAGGCTGCGGGGCCGGACGAGGAAGGAAGAACGGGGGAAGGAGGAAGACCCCCCTTGATGGGAGACATCCGTGCCCATGCACCTGCAGTGAGAAGAGGAATGAGAAGAACGGCCTGACTGCGACAGACACGACCCACACCCGCCCATCAAATCATGAGGATGCTCATGGCCCCCGCCGACTTAGGGGCTACTCTTGACGATTAGGAGCGTAGATGATGGCAGAATGCGAGGTCATGGGTCCGCAGCGCCCTACTGAGGCACCTGCTCTATGTCATGGAATCGTCTGCGCGTACAGAAGTCGGCCCCTGATTGCCTGGTGCGATGTGCACCGTGCGACTTGCATGCTGTCCAAACGGGCAAGGAAGTCCGCAACCCGTGCCTTTTCAGCATCTCTGATTCTCGAGTCTCTTCTCGAGCCTGGGAGAGGTGACGCATGCGTCCTGCATGGGGGCCGCCGCCTGTGAGGGCGAAATCGTAAACCGAAGTCGGGTAGCCAGCTTGCCAGTTTGGGCCCGTGCATCATGCAACCCTGCCAGGGCGTTGGAGTTCCGCAGCACGATCACATAAATTCTTCCCGCAAGCAATACACGCGCGTTCAGATGCGTCACAACGTCGAACGATGGCCTGTTCGGCGCGCGCGGCATGCCGCGCAAGGCAGAAGCGAAGGGAAGAGAAAGGCAAATGAGGGATGGCCACATGGATGGGGAGCAGGGAAACATTAGATGGATAGAAATAGCAAGTTGAGAATGGATGAGAAGAGAACAAGCATAATAACCTTGACAATCGGGGATCAATCGAAATATTTCTTCCGCGCAGGAAGCAGTGAAGATCGGCGTGTTGACCTATGTGGGTGTGTCCACCGACGCAAAACTGGGAGTTGCCCACGTATGCAACTTCGCTAATTTAGCTTCTTACCGAAACTGTCGATGACGGTCACACGGCCCAGAGAAATTCGGCTGATAACCCGAGAGAGGTATGATCGTACCAGAGCGCCTATCCGCATATGCCGACCCCCTGGGGGACAGCGCCCGCACTATGAGGCGAGATGCCCCCCAGAGACGCGTGCGCCTTAAGGGCAGCGCACAGTGAGGTGAGAGGTAGAGCTATGCAGGCGTTGCCACCGACCAGGCCTGTACCATCGTGCACACCTCCCCTCCTCCTCCTCCTTGCTCTTCCTAGTGCTTGTCCTCGTCCTCCTCCTTCTTCCTTCCTCCTCCTCCTCGTCCTCCTTCCGTCTCCCTCCTCCTTCTTTCTCCCTCCTTCTTCCTTCTCCCTCCTCCTCCTGCTTCCTGACCTCCTCGCTCCTCCCGCTCCCCCCCTCCTCCTCTTTCTCGCTCCTCCTCCCTCCGTCTTTTTCGTCCTGCCCATCCTTCCTCCCCTCCCTCTTGCTCCCCCTCCTCCCTCCTGCTGCTCCGTCTCCCCCTCACTCATCCATGCTCTTCCTCCTAATCCGACTTCTTCTTCCTCCTTCTCCACTGTCGCCCCTTGGGGCGCGAAGATAATCGTGCTTCGCACACCGCGGCTTGTGTTGGAGGGGCGCCTTTTCAGGGCGGCGGCGCGAGGGCGCGAAGATACTTGCGCGTCACGCATCGCGGGGCGCGATGCGCGGGAAGTTAGGTGACCTCCTTCTCCCTCTTCCCTTTTCCTCCCCCTCCCCGCTGTGTAGCGCGTGCGGGTAGCACGGGAGCTCGCAATTCGTGCCCTTGTCGCCATTCCTCAAGCTTACGCTGCCCCGTTGATATACAACGTTCCAATGATGGGTATGGGCCCAACGATTTGCCAACCAACCGAACTGTCGCCTCGTGGTTCTGGTTTGCCGTTGCCGTTTCTGTGATACCGCACCG